>BLKR01002817.1:30000-175651 GCA_011170035.1 Teleogryllus occipitalis
GAATTTTTTTATATTACTTAGAATTTTATTTCGTGTTTATTTTTATTATGTAATTCTACTACTAATTTTTGACATGGCAAAATAATATATTCGTTTAGGAATAATATGTTACAATTCCCAGTTCTTTTTATGTTTTCATTTGTAATGCTTTAGTTGAGCCAGATCGACCCGGGAATATCCATTTTGGAAAAAAATCTTTTGTATGTTTTAGGCGCTAGCGGTGTTCACAGACGGACAGGCAGACCGACGGACGTTTTGATTTTTTGGTAGGATTTATTTTCTAAATATTGCAAATGCAATTTATCCACTTTTTCGTTATCAGAGCCCGACAATAAGAGTTTTTCTGCAGAAAATTCGCCGTTTTTGCAGCAGAGTTATATAATCTAGTACGTAAGGGGAAGCAAGAAAGTAAAAACCATTGTCAAAAATATTAGAGAAACTGATATTGAAACGATTAACACAATTTTTAACAAACATTCACGTAATCCCAGATACACAATTTGGTTTCCGACCTAACCACTCCACAACATATCAAATATTACGACTAACCGAATACATAGCGCAAGGATTCCATACAAAACAACACACTATCGCAATATTTCTCGATATAACTAAAGCCTTCAACAAAATATGGCATCAAGGCCTTCTTTACAAATTAAGACAAATAAGCACTCCAGACTACTTATACAATATTCTTAAAAGTTTTTTAAATCAAAGGAAGTTCTAAGTCAAAATTAACAATGCCATATCACCCTTAACGTCAGATTTCAGCAGGACTGCCTCAAGGTTCCCCATTGTCCCCAGTATTATTCAATATATATATATATATATATATATATATATATATATATATATATATATATATATATATATATACACATGATTATCCACACCTACTAGATTCGCAATTTGCGCTTTGCGCTGATGACACTGTACTATTTTCAAAGCATAGAGAGATTGCAACAGCTAGGAATAACTTACAAGACGACCTCAACATATTCAATGAATGAGCAAAAAATTGGAGAATTAAAATAAATCCAGATAAAACGCAGGCAAAAGTTTTCACCCTAAGATACCCCATTACCCCTCCCCAGTTAATTATGCACAACGAAAATATTCCCTGGGTACCAAGTAAAAGAGCAGTCAAGTATCTAGGAATGCAACTTGACACAAAACTAAACTGGAAAACACACATCCACACAACAGGAACAAAAACACAAGCAAAAATATCTCAACTTTACGCACTAATTAACAAAAAATCTTCCCTTAAAATAGATACCGGAATAATAATTTACAAATCAATAATTAGACCAACAATGACGTGCGCTTGCCCGATATGGGGAAATGCAGCAAAATCTAACATAAACATACTGCAAACTATACAAAATAAAGTTCTAAGAATTATCATTAAAGCCCCATGGTTTATTTCAAACCATCAAATCCACCATGAACTGCAAATTCCCACAATAAAAGAACACATTTCCAAACTATCCGAAGATTTCTTTTCATCACTCTCCACATCTCCCAGCGCCTCCGTATTCAACCTTGGACGCACAGCAGAACCGAACTTACGTATAAATTCACGCTTCCCTTAAGACAGATTCCAACCACCATAAATCAGCAGGAAATTGGCCTCATGATATATCCTCCATCGAATAATCATATAAACGATCATTCTCGGTAATTTCAATTTTCTTTCAAAAATAATTAAAATTTTTCAACATAAACCAAAAACATTGAACGCACCCATTCAGGGCACTCTCTCAACTTGAATCAGTGAAAAGCCACTGATTGACAGTGACTATTCACTGATTGTGGTAGTTAAAATCCGACCACTGACAATCAGTGAACTGAACTGAATGAATCAGTGAAATTCGAGTCCACTTTTTGAATCAGTGAAACTTCACTGCTTGAATCAGTGAAACTACACTGTTTGAATCAGTTAAATCTGTGTCAACTAATTGAACCAGTGGAGTAAATAGCTGTTGAATCAGTGAAATATCGCATTGCTATCCCAGCAGTGGCGGCTCGCGCTTAGGTTGCACAACCCCCAGAAAATGAAAAAGATCTCATAATATCTTAGGAATATACATTTTCCTTTTAAAACATTCATTATTCAAGATATTGCAGCAATAGCGATGTATATAAAATCATTTTGAAACGAAAGGGTGTCCAGATGGCGCTCTCTCCGGTGTCTGTGCCTTGTCAGGAATTGCACCACGCTCTTGGCTCTATTAATGACGTTATTGTTTTTACTCCTTAGTCCTTCGATTTAACACGGGGAAGATAGAGCTTTTTGGTTGAGCAACCACACAGCTGGCGCGTTGCGTGCGGTGGAGAGAATGTCAGGGGATTACCCATTTTCTGTCTTCGTCTAACTCACTGCGACGTAGTTTTATGATTTTCGCTTGTTATTGAAAGTACAACAGTTCAGTCAATTATTGGCGATATTCAATGCATTCTTTACATTTGGAGAATTTTGTGTTCATTTGATATTAGGTTTGTTGATTCAAAACGTAATTTGAGGAGTTCTTTGTGTGAAGGTGGCCGTTCTGGATGGAAGTCCCTGTGTCCCCCGTGACCGCTGACCGGCTAGTGGTTTGTGAACTTTCTTGTGAATTCGAAAGTGTCGTAGATCTTTCATTATTGCCCAATATACTAAGGTGGTGGAGTTTTCGAAAAAAAATAATTTTATCTGTGTGAAAGGTGTCGAAGCAATAGTGCTCGTTGATATGTACTAGTTAAATTTAAGTGCCCCGTGGAAATCAAAGTCAGAACCACGTGTGCGGGAGGTGTATATGCCTTACGCGGACCCAAAGGAAAACATTATGTAAGTAGTGTTTCAATATTATTTCACTTAGTTTTAATCGATTTGAATTGCGTACATTTTTACCTAATGTTCGATGGAGGTGCAACCTCCGGTTTGTTGGGGCCCCAGCCGCCACTGTTTTCCAGTACTGTACTGCACACACCCAAAAATCCTATTGAGAAAACACTGTATTGCTTTAAACAAATGCTTCAAAAACAAAAATTTAATAAATGTAATACAATAACAATGTTTAGAAACTTCTGAAAACTCACTACGAGGAAAAATTGACTTGCAGTTACCACTCTTATTTTACGTACATATTATTGACAATTCTGGTGACAAAATTTCTGAAAAGAAACTGAGGAAGAAAGTAGGGAAAGAAAGGACTAATTGAAATGTATTTGAATATATTTCAATAGATTTTTATGTGAATTTTAAAATATATATATATTGTAACAATCTAAGATCCCCACGGACAATTTAGATGCAAAGAACAAACATAACAAGGAATGGCATGAGTAGATGAAAAAACAGAAGAAAGCGGTGTCGCGCACTAATAATTTTTTTATAAATTAAAGAAGACGCGACAAAATCCCGATTTGGACAGTACAAATCAATAGCATTCATTTAGAGGAACATTTCAAAAGTTATTCGAAGCGAATCGCATCAGGGGTTTAAAAGATATGAGTGATTTTGAAAGTACACTTTAGACAATATAACTAGAGATTTTACAGCCATTGTTATCACAAGAAAGGTAATGTAAAGAAGCGGTTTTTCCTAAAAAATTAAGAGAACGCGTAAAGCGATTGAAATGAAACTTTCGGGATTAACAAAGAAAATCACGCGGAAAATTATGACATTACTCGCAACTCTGAAAAACATCGAGGAGCTGCAGTAGAGATGCCAATTGAAATTGTATATTTGGAATTTTTACGAGAGAACAATGATGCGTCGCGAGCGACGGAAATAAAGCAATTTTGGCGTTAATAAACATGAGGAGATCGTATAAGAAATAGTAATGAGATATAAATTGATAATTAAAAGTAGTAATAAAGAGAAATAGCCTGGAAAGGACACAATTAAGTAAAATGGTATGATATTTTTGGTAAAGACACGTAAGCGATCGGTAAATGTTCCAGAAAAAAAAGTTGAAGACACAACGCAACAATGACAAAAAGATGATGCGTAGCAAGCTCGAAGTCAGACGTGGGGAAGAACGCTCCGAAAAAAGATAAAAATTTTAGTATGCAATTGTGCGAGAAACACGGTGAACATGAATGGATATAGTGAGTTTAGGCAATGATGTTCGTAATAACAATGCGTGACGCGGAAATATTTTGTGTCGCAGTATATTCAACAATAGGACATTTTGGAGGAAATGTAGCACGCGATAGACAGATAATCGCGTTATTAGTTGCGTAATGGAAATAGGATGATAGGGGAATGAAAGGACATACTAAGAAGATATTAGCGAGCTCAAGAAAATTTTGGTAATGTGTGGGGATGGAGAAATGCTGCGGGAGGATGGATTGATTGATTGATTGATTGGTTGGGTTTAATGGCGCTTCAACGGCTAGGGTCATTTGCGCCCGTGTCAAATTATTTTAAGACCAGTGCATAATATTGCAGTTCCAAATTAATAAAGAAAATTAAAATCTTTAATAGAAAGCAAAGTAAAACTGAGAAGGGACATATCCTCATAAGAGGGCTTTGCAAAAATTGCCAGATAGTTTTTTTTTTGTTTAAAATCTCGGGCTAAAAGCCAATAATTGGCATTATCATCTTCACTCAGATAAGGCTGTACAAGCCAGTCTCTCGCAAAAAGGCAAAAAGCTTGCAGAGAGAAGATTCGTCATTACTAAGAACCTCCGCAAGGGAACCAGCAAGGTCATGCCTTCGACGGCTCTCTCTCATCTTAACACAGTGTAAGAGAACATGCTCCACGGTAAGATCCACCTTGCAGCATTCACATATAGGGGGTGGGTCCCCGTGGAGGAGATAACCGTGGGAGAAATGGCAGTGACCGATTCGGAGGCGTGTTAAAATGATCTCCTCTCGCCGAGCATCACGAGATGAGGAAGACCAAGGATTTATGGAATCCTTGATTCTCGTGAGCTTATAATCTGAGTTATGCCACTCTGTTTGCCATTCACTGCGGATAGAGCGTTTTATAAACAGCTTAGTGTCTTCCGTGGGGACTGTGAAGATGTCTAATTCTCTTTTCTTCGAGGCAGACTTTGCTGCCTGGTCAGATATTTCATTTCCTCTTATTCCCACGTGTCCAGGGACCCAACAAAAGACTAAAATATAGTGACGGACCAAGAGATGGTGGGTTTGCTGTTGGATGGTCATTGTCAGTGGGTCACAAGACGAGAAGGAGGAGATGGATTCAAGAGAGCTTTTTGAATCACTGCAGATCACTACTTTCTTTATTGACATCGATCCAGCATATTTAAGTGCCTCCAAGATCGCATACTTCTCTGCGGTATAGACACTGCACGAAGAGTCTAGTCGAAAACCTTGCGTGGATCTACTGCAGTAGAAGGCACATCCGACTTTGCCGTTTTGGGAGGAGCCATCGGTGTAAATAAAGAAGTGGCCAGGATACGTAGATTTTATCGCCTCAAATTCCGATAAGAATGTACTGGGGGGAGTCAAGGATTTAGGAAGGTTAGCCAGTCTAAGATCTATTATCGGCCGGTGTAGTTTCCACGGGGAAACAAGGTTTCGGGGGGGTTTCACAGGGTTGGGTACTTTTATATGAAGCTTCTTTAAGAGCATACGGAGACGGACACCCAGGGGATGGGGTAATGACGGTCTAAGCGCATATGAAGTCAGGTGGGTTGGATGGAGGACTGCTTGACGCGAGGGAGTATCAACATTGGATAATTTCGCGCCATAGGAGGCAATCAGAATATCCCGCCTTCGGCTCAGGGATGGTTCTCCAGCCTCGGCCAAGAGGCATTCGATGCGACTCGTGCGGTAGGCGCCTGTACTAATCCTTATGCCAGCATTGTGTATGGTATTTAATGGCCGGAGGGTTGATGGAGACGCTGACCCATACACTATGCATCCGTAATCCCAGATAGGGCGGATGAGAGTTCTGTACAAACGCAGAAGACAAACACGGTCTGCGCCCCAAGAGCTACCAGTAAGAGTGCGAAGGAGATTCATAGGTGATACACATCGGCCCTGTAGTTTACGGATGTGTTTTCGCCAGGTTAGGCTCTTGTCGAATGTGAGTCCAAGGAAGGTTGCGGATTCAACGAATGGAAGCTGCTGTCCTCCAAGAAAAAGGTCGGGGTGATTATGGAGGTGACGGATTCTGCAAAAGTGCATGCAAGTGGTTTTTGAGGTAGAGAACTTGAATCCTGTTTCTTCGCTCCATTCCTGCAGTTTGTTGAGCACAAGTTGTAGTTGCCTCTCAATAACGTGCACGCTCTTGGAGGAGCAAAAAATTGCAAAATCGTCAACGAACAGTGATGCTTTCACAGGCTCCCGGATAACTGATGCAATACTATTGATAGCAATGGCAAACAGAGTGACGCTCAAAATTGATCCCTGGGGAACACCGTTTTCTAACTGGTGACTAGAGGATAACACGTCGCCAAGGCGGACGCGGAAAGATCTTGATGAAAGAAAACCTACTAGAAACAAAGGGAGCCGTCCCCTAAGGCCCCAAGTATGCAAGGTGCGAAGAATACCGTACCTCCAGGTGGTGTCATACGCTTTCTCTATATCGAAGAAAATTGCTACCAGGTGCTGACGTAGCACGAAAGAAGTGGAAATCTGCGTAGCGAGGGTGACTAAGTGGTCCATGGTTGACCTGTGCTTCCTGAAGCCACATTGGAGAGGTGTAAATAGGTTCTTTTGTTCCAGGAGCCAGACCAGACGTGTATTTACCATTCGCTCTAAAAGCTTGCACACACAGCTTGTGAGCGAGATTGGGCGGTAACTAGAGGGGGTTGTTCTGTCCTTTCCTTCTTTAGGGATTGGGAGAACGATGGCTTCACGCCAAATCCTTGGTATAGCATGTTCAGCCCAAATCTTGTTGAAAATGCCGAGGAGAAACGAACGAGCGTTTTCAGGTAGGTGTTTCAACATTTGGTTATGTATCTGGTCTGGTCCTGGAGCAGAATCTTTCGCACAAGCGAGGGCACAGGAGAGTTCGTCCATGGAGAAAAAGGCATTGTAATCTTCCTCCACGCGACTCGAGAAGTCTAATTTACAGTTTTCCATTTTTCTTTTCGTGTTTTGAAAGCCAGAAGTATAGTGTACGGAGCTGGAGATTTGTTCGTAATGAGAGGCCATTTCTTCAGCAATTTCTTGTGGAGAGGTTAGGAGATTGCCATTTACCATAATCCCGGAAATAGACGGCGAAGGGAGTCTTCCACCGATCTGTCGGACCTTTCTCCACACAAGTTTAGGGGATGAACGGCAAGAGAGTGACGAGATGTAGGCTCTTCAGGATGCAGCCTTACTTTCCCGTATCGTTAATCTAGCTCTGGCTCGGGATCTTTTATAGTTTATTAGGTTTTCCATGGTTGGGGACCTACTAAGTTTTGCCAATGCCCTCTTCCGATCCCGGACCGCGGTGGCACAATCATCGTTCCACCATGGCACAGGGGGTGTCGTGCATGGCCCGACGACTTCGGGATGGCAGATGAGGCCGCATTAAGGACGGCGTTATTAAAATGGGCAACCATAGCATCGATGTCGTTTGGGCAGTTTTCCGATATTCGTAATTCTTTCTTGAATGTTTCCCACTCAGCTCGGTGGATTAGCCACCGAGGAGGGCGAGCAACGTTCAGATTGGGAATAGCGAGGTTGACCCGAATGGGGAAATGGTCACTGCCATGCAGGTCGCCAAGGACAGTCCACTCGAAGATTGTAGAAACGGAGGGACTACAGAGAGCTAGGTCCACGGACGAGAATGTGTTAGAAGCTACGGAAAAGTGTGTGCTTTCGCCAGAATTTAGAAGGAATTAAGTTTTGGTTATCTATGATATTTTCAAGTAACCTGCCTCTCGTGCACGACCTTGTGCCACCCCAGGCAGGGTTGTGGGCGTTGAAGTCCCCCACAATGAGAAAAGGTGTAGGCACCTGAGAGAGCACATCTTCCTGTTCATTTTGTGACACGACTTGTCCAGGCGGGATATAAATGTTGCAAATGGTAACAGAAATAGTTCGGAAATTTACACGAACGCCAGATATCTGCAGAGTGGTTCGTATGTCTATTTCTTTCGATACCAAAGAGTTTGTGATAAACGTGGCGACTCCGCCATGGGCGCGGAGGCCATCGTCTACGTCTTGCCTGTAGCAACAAAACCCGCGTAGAGAGATGGAGTGCTCAGAAAGGAGATGTGTTTCCTGCAGGCAGATAACCACGGGTCTATGTATAGACATAATTAACTTCAATTCATCCAAACGAGTTCGAAAGCCATTTATGTTCCATGACAGGAGAGCCATAGTTTCTAGTTAAGGTTTGGTTCAAGGGTAGGTTATGTATCAGGTTTCTTTTTCTTCTTTTTCCTTCTTTGTTGGAAAGTAATGGCTTGGTTCATGCGAGGTTCCTCATTCCCAGCAGAGTCATCTTGACTACTGCTGGAGAGGGTCGCATGTATTGAGACACCACGGTCCCTTGAGACAGGCGACCTAGATCTAGCAATAGGGCCTGTCGGCCTCAGCTTCTCTTGATGTGTTTGGGTGTTGGTTGAAATATTTATGGTTTTTGTTTCCGATTTTGTTTCAGGCTGGACAAGAGATTTGGGATTTGCATCTCCGCCGATGTCATCAAAGGACACCTGGCAGGCAGCATCGCGCAAAGTTGAGGCTTTATGCGTTTGGGTTTCCGAATTGATTTTCTTATGTTGACCCACGGTGTCAGCGAAACTTCGGGCCATGTCCACGGGGTTTCGCGTCTGGTAACGTCGTGCCTCCGGAAAGGAGACTTTCTCAGAGACCCTATCTTCTGGATCTCTTTCTCTTAAGAAAATCGGGCACTGGTTGGAATTAGATGGATGTTTTCCACAACAGTTTACGCGTTTTGCCTCGGCGGAGCAGTTTGAGTCATTACAAACCTCCCTTCCACAGTGCACGCAGACTGCGGCGCTCATACAGCGAGGTTGCGTATGGCCAAACCTCTGGCATTTAAAGCAGCGCAGAGGGTTTGGAACATACTGCCTGACACGGAGATTGTAGAAGCTACACGATATCTTCGCTGGTAGCGATGGACGGTCGAAGGTCAGTATTAGAGTTGAGGTAGGAGTGGGTACCCCATTTACTCTCCGCTGAATCCTGTAGATCTCTGACACACCATATGGCTCAAAGAAGGCTTTCAAATATTCTTCCGATTCGGTAGCGAAGTCTTCGTGGTTTACCACACCCTTGCAGAGGTTTAAGGTCGGGTGGGCGGACACATGCACCTGGAGGCCGGCTATTTCTTTGAGGTCAAGGATCTTGCTGATCTGTTCGTCAGAGCGACATTCGAAAAGAATTGTGCCATTTCTCTGACGGACCACCGACTGAAATATACCAAACTTTTCAATTTCCCTGGCAAGTTGTATAGGGCTGACACTCTTCATAGTTTCATTTTCTCTTTTACTTGACATGACGAGAAAGCGGGGCTTAGTAGGTCTGTCTGACTCGTTACAGAAAAAACTCTCAAGATTTACTGTTTCACCAACAAATCTCCTCTTCCTTATGGAAGAGGGCGGGGGGTAGGTTTTTTATCCATTAAGAGGATATCAGATTCATCCCCGTGGTCCCCACCCACCACGGAGCCCAACAAGGGGACACTCCATCGGAGTGCCAGGGTTGCCACGGGGATATAGTGGGGGGTTACCACAGCGCTGCACCGCCGTGGATCCCCCCGCTCACCCTGGAGTTCAGTACAAGACCTAGTCCAAGCCGGTTGATCGGGAGTGGGTTAGCTCCCGACCGCCCGTCTAGAAGAGTCCGTAGCCAAAGCAAGTGTATCGAGACCTACAAGGAATGTTCCCCAAAATACGTAAGAGCACGTATCCCTGGGTGCCAAGAAAAAAAGGAGCACGAGGAGAGTAATTGGGAAACAGACAGGCCCCTCAACCGCCAGGACATACATTCCCTCCGACACGGGTCGCCATGCACGGCAAACACATGGGTGGGCGTTCAGCATACAGAGGGGGCCAGTGAAATAGAAGAGGGAGAAGAAAAGAGACAGGATAGTATAGAAGAATGAGAATGTACAATGGAGAGAAGAAAAACGACTTGTGAAGGAAAGGAATACTTGAGAGCCCTCTCTGTATCCCCCCGTCAGGACGTGGACCAACCCACCTCGACGGGCGGGAGGATGGATTTGGAGGATGCTGCGTAATATACATCGAGGACGGCGCGCAACAATGGTTTGCTGCGGATTACAGCGTTTTCTGCAAAAGGGAAGTTATGAAACTTTGTTTTTTTTTGTTATGAAATTCACATTTTGAAGGAGAAGAAAGATTAAAATTAGCTTCTGTACAAGATCAAGTTCTGTCTTAACGTAAAATAGATTCAATAGATATACAGGCAGAATGCGCATTCGGGTGTGAATGAGTTTATTTATAATTGTCAGTATGAATGGAAATATTTTGGATTTTGTGTCATGTAATTTAAGGGTATTATATCGTTGATGTGTTTATTTTGTTTGTCGTTAAGTGTTTTATGTGAGTCATGGGAGAGCAACGACCCCAGTTTGTATTTATATATATTTCAACTGAAATAACGACTAACACAGGAATTACAGAAAATAAATGGCGAACATCACTTGGTTCGACATTAAATTAAACGAACGTAGTTTAATTGTTACATGTAGCTAGTTAATGACCTACGCCCACGTGCCCGAATAGTTGTTAGATCCTGTACAGGTCAGCCACAACCTCACACCCAGATTTTATGTGTAAGTAAGAAAATATCGGAAGTTCTGGGGGGCAGCTAGTCGACGGGCAACCTTGGAGGTGGAAGCTGAGTATAACCAGGGCAATTGATAAGAGCGGGTTTTGGTTATTATTTTGGCGTAATAACACCGGGCAATTATAGTTGTTTTATAGATATGAGGAGGACGGTTCATTACAATACATATATATATATATATTATATATATATATATATATATATATATATATATATATATATATATATATATATATATATATATATATATATATATATATATATATATATATATATATATATATATATATATATTTTAACATAGTATATACAATAAGGACATATAGACTTTATATAGTAAAAATACAAATAGAAATTTGATTACAGTACAAAATATATCACATGTATTTGGTCAGTTTTATAGTAACTTCATCAATTTCCTCCGCTAATTATCATTTTCATAATGAAAATCATCAGCATTGTCCAGCTTAAAATTTGAAATGTTAATATGCAGAGAGGAAACAGCACTGCACGGCTTCGTTTTCTATTTCATATATATATGCTGCTACAAATGAAAAAAAGTTGGTTAAGGAGGTTGGGTATGCCAAATTTGTGGTGGATATTAATTTGAATAGCAAATCAAATGCAGCAATGGGTGAAGGTAGAGCAGGTGTTACAAACCAACCATCACCCTGGACAAAACAAGAATCTATTTCTTGTCCTTCCACCCATATCAAATATGGCTGGATGTTTACATTGGAGGCTTTTCTCCTTTGCAATTCCTCCAGAGGCAAATTAGAGCCCTCCTAAACAGAAACATAGAAACGTCAAGAAGTTATGCGAGGTCAAAATGGTTACTTTATTTTCAGATTACAAGCAAAATCATACTAACTGGCAGAATTACAATGAGGTCTGGGTTGGGAACCTCAGATGTGGCAGATGGCTTAGATGTAGCATCTGCAGTCCCCCTCCACTCTGCCAAAGTAGCCTCAGGAATAGCAGGGCCCTGAAAAAATTTCATTACGTTCAAGGGATACTGTCATGATCAATTAACACTTAGAACTAGTCCTCAGGGATACCTTTTTTGTATTTTTTTCCTGCCTCCCTTTTCCTCTGCCCTTCCCCTTGACTTTGGAATTGGTCACAGGTAGAAGGGCACTAAGTACGACCAAGGCCTTGAGATTATCTGAAACGAGAGTCACATGTATAACTATCAAAAGTACATACAAAGTAATTTGCCATCCACAATCCAACTTACCATCACCGGGCAGATTCTGGACCTTACTCAAGATATCAGGCCGGTACCTCATTGCATAGCCTAAAATTTTTGGTGTATACTGTAGAGGAAATTTCATCAGGAAATTGTCCTCATGATCAGGCCATTGAAGATGAAAATCCTGTTCAATCTGGAAAGGAAAAGAAAAACTAAGCAAGGGAGCAGACACTGGTAAACCACAACCACAATATCATTAAAAACCACAGCACTGTTGATTTTCCCAAACAAGAAACCAACCATTTCCCCTTTAAAGTCCAAAAGCCTTGGATATTTCTCGAAAATATCCGAGAGGCTGGGCTTCTCTTCCCTAATCCATTTCCTGCGATTAACTGCGGTCTCCTGCATGGCACTCTTTATGGCCAACCGGTTTGCTTCAACAGGCATTTTATGCTTCATCCAGTTTAACTGAAAATGTTAACATATGTTAATAAAATTAAGAGTTGACTTAGAACTACAAACACCATTTACAAAAGAAGAAATAAACACCTTGTCGACCATGACTTCTTGAGTCAGAAGACCATCACTATTAAATCTTTCACAGACTTGTGTTTGCCTCTGGGTGTTTCGCCTTTTCAGGGCAGCACTTGAGTATTTTTTTTTGGAAGGACTCAATCCTTTCCTCATTGTCCACAATCTGTACTCAATAAATCCAATCCTGGCATTGGGATCAAAATAGTGCTCCTATGAAACAAACAATACAGAGAATACAAAATAAGAATGAAACTCTGAACTCCCGTAAACAATGGATGAAAATAAAATTCAAGTTAATTTGAAAAAAAGGGGGAAAAAAACAAGAAAAAAAAGGAGAAAAAAAAAAAACAAACCAAAAAACACTACTAACAACAACAACAGTGGCCTTTTGAGGTCAGCTGTTGAGATGTAAACTTACATATCCTAAGCAGCCACTTGTATTATCCTTCAACAAAGGGAACTCTTCCACTATAGCCTTTGCCAGGGCTGTCTTGCATGAATCTGGTGGGTAACAGTTGGCAGAATGTAGCGGAATGTGAGAGAAATGTGTGAATGTATCGAACATATAACAAGGAAGCCAAATATAATTTCAAGTACTTACTGAGTGCCTGTTGTTGAAACAAGTTCAGATACTAAAATTCAAACCAGACATCTCCTGTCGTTTTCGGAGTATGGCCCTTCACTGGCCGCCCTCAAAATCCATTCGCCCTGAGTATGGGCTCTTAGCACCTCCTTGACAGTGGCTTTTTGCTGAACATAATATTAATTGAGAGCAAAGTAACTAATTTGAGAAAGATGATGTATATATACAACTAATTGAGATACTCACAGAAAATCGTGAACATTTAATATCCCCATTATAAGGCACATATATAGGTTTCAGAAGTGGGGCATCAGCAGCAGTTGCTGGCTCTGAATCAAACATCTCTCCACTTCCCTGGTCAGGATTGGCTATGTCTAAACTCCTCACATCTAACATAATCTAAAGCACAAAAATAATATTTATATATCACATCATTACGAGGCTTTTGAAGTTAAAAAAAGTTGTGAATGATGTGCAAATGCCTTACCACTTCACCTAATTCATTCAAAAACTTCATTATCTTTTACATTGGACCCATCTTCAACTTCATTTCTCTTAAATCGTTTTCAGTAAGTTCCAACAATGTGGATCCATCAATTTGCTCATCTATAAAAACAATCAAAATAATTACTCATGTTTTTCAATACTGATAATGTAATTTGAAGATAATGTTTTCAATATTTTTTTTAAAGAAAATATTCCAATTATTCCTAGCAGAGAAAAGCACGAACCATTTTGTGGTATTTTTTGAAGGTTTTCTCAACTGGGCAATTAGTGAAAAGTTACCAGAAGTTCCTGTGCATTACTGCACCTATCTGTGCGACACATGTTGCTATGAGTGTCACCAGAAGCTCCCATGTCTCATGGAGGTATTTTCAAAAAATTAAATGCATAATTTGTGTTCTGCCAGAGTAGAGGGCTGGATGCTTTTAAATGTGAATCACATAACGCACACCACTTTCAAAGACTGGCTGACCTCTTGGCTTCTAAAAGAAAGCTAACGGACTGATTGAAATGCCAAATTTGAAACTTAACTCTCTCCCCTCACCCCATATTTACAAAATATTTGCCTTAGACTAAACCATTATGAACCATGTACTGGATCTGTCCACATTAACAAAACAATTTGCCATATTTACAAAACAATGTGCCATATTTACAAAACAATGTGCCATATTTACAAAACAGTATGCCATAATTACAAAATAATGTGCCTCAGACTGATGTACGAAAAACCGTGCACAGGATCTGCCCATGAGCACATTGGCTTATAGTGACCTAGAGATTCAACTGTGATTAGATGAGGAGACTTAACACCAATGTTCTCTTCAATCACAAAAGCATGAAAAAAAGAATCAAAATCAACTGTCACCCATGGATTTATGAAGAAACGTACATCATTTTCAGCAAGAATCACAATTTCTTTTATCACTCCAAATCTCGGCAAATTGTCATCATTTTTCCTGCCAGCACTTAAACAGACAAACAAACCCACTCTAAATTCAACACCATTTACTCTCACAGACTTTACATTGAAAATGGTGTCTGCTGCCACATATCCCAGTTTTGCCAAGGCCGGAGCACAGCACATCCCTTCTACAACTGTAAGATTTCCACTCACTACCTTTACTCTATTAATTTTTACATCTCCATTCCCCCATTTTGAACTCTGTGTACACTGAGCGGCTCTAATTAAAGTCTTGGCGGGATTTTGGAAGTTTTGCACATTTTGAGCTCTCAGCTTGATTTGCACATGTTTTGCCTCAAATCTCAAACATGTGTATAGGGACATAGGGCCTACCCATAACATACTCTCTGCATAGTGAACCAAATGATGAAATTTATTTATAAGATTCACACTTGGGAACAGTTTAGAGAAATGTATAATTAGATCTCTAACCAAGGCTTTTAGGTACGGAATTGAAGATCTTGTTAGTTTTGGTGCAAACACAAAGTCCATTACTCTGAGCTGCAATGATATGAGCCTCATGTATTCATTATCTCGGCCAACTTTTTCAGCTACCAAGAATGGAAAAGACCTGAGCAGTAGCCACATTTGCATGGCCTTCTGACAGAGCGAATAATCAGGCTTGTGTAGGTTAGCTGCGTTAATATTAGCTGATGGCTTATTTTTCTTCTCTACATAACCATAATTAAATGACTGGATCTTAGCATTTAGCCACTCAACTGAAAATAATTTATCAATGCAAACAAATTGATGAATGACTAGTCTTAAAATGGTTGCTCCAGTGCCATGACAAAGGATATCATGCATCCCATCCCAAACTTTGTTTCTCGAGACATGAAAATGTAGCAAATCATGGAGACAGCAATCACCTTTCATACCAGTAACTGTCATTGCCCTTTCTGAATACCTATTAGTCTTGAGATAATCGAGGAGTTCCTTGTGCACCTCAACGGTCCGTTCCCTGCCACACTCTGTCTGACCATTATGCAAGTCATCTCTTGAATAGAGACACTGGCGACAAAATAAATTGGAGCTTGGGCTTCTATAATTATACACTTCATGCACTGCCAGACTGTCACCACACAATGTGACCAAAGTGGCACGCAATATGAAGGAATTCCCTTCAATCTCCATTAGAACACCTTCATCGCTCTCTAGTTTTTTTAAATCTTGCAAAAAAGGAGACAATATTTTGTTGAACCCATACTTTTTAGCATCAACATCAGAGCATAAAGCAAGGACATGAATGCTACTCAGTTCTGAATTTATTTTAGCAGGAACATTTTGAATGGTGTAATAAAATGCACCTAATTTGTGAATGTCTGTTTTAGAGCCTAAAGGATTAACTATTTCCAACTCATCATAATACAATTGAATCCGAAGGGCATGCTTGTGAACTTGAAGTAAGGGGTGTGTTTTAAAATAATCTCCATCAATAAAGGAACTCAGTTCACCATCAGGTGAGGGCTTCTCACTTTGCACAGCCTGAAATACTTCTTTGTTACACATCACAAGCTTTAACGTTTCAATTATGGGAACATACTGAAAAGTCTCTAAAGTCATATGGGGGACAGACGCACCTGATTTCCGATCAGTCATGTTGTCCATTCTATAGCCTAGAGGTATTTCTAATGGTTCTATATAATTGCATTTCTCAATCAATGCTGCTACCTGTTGATCTAATGTACATAGGCCTTCAAAAGGGCTTTTAACTTTCAAAGTTTGAATAAGGTCCATTGCATCCTGATCCTGATTCATATTTTTGCAAGACAAAAATTTTTGAACCTTTGAAGTGGCATAATTTAAAATTTCAATAAATATCTCCTCACATTCATCTATAACCTCCGCCATAATAGCTCCTGTCATAGATCCTTTCGACTGCAGTCTTGCAATCATTCTCACGACTGACAATCTTAAATCTGTTTCTTTCACCTCTTCTGCATCTTCCTCTGTATCTCCTATTATTTCCCCTGTATTTGTAACTATTGCAGGCTCTAATTGTGGATCATCATCTCTAGAATGTTCAATATCATCATGATTCCCACATCTATTTGTGTGTCTTAACCTTATATGCCTTCTCAGACTAGAAAAATGATGAAATCGCTTTGTACACACACTTTCACCATCAATTTGCCCGCACTCAAAACCACTGTTGCCCACACCTTGATTCAATGATAGACCATGGCTAATGCGTAAGTGACGCCCTAAACCATCCAGTCCTCCTTGTACTCTTTGGCGACACAAATAACACACCAATTTCTCCTTTACAAATGCACACAGAAACAAATAGCAGCTGGAATACAAGACAGTTAGAAATCAAATAACCAATGAAAGTGCTACAGCAAATTACCAATTCAAATTTATTTCCATAAATGTTATAGTTTAGAGGCACAACTTGACCTCTGAAGCGTTGCCATGCTGTTTCTTGTTTCAAGATACCATTGTAATGTAAAAATCATTTTGTTTTAATAAATGGATTTGTGACTGTCCATAAAAAGTAGTTATTAGAACTTTTATTTAGAAAAAATGTTACATTTCTTAGACAGCCACTAAACACAATATTTCACTCATTTACACTCATGTTTTTGAGAAACAATTAGTGAAATTGTTGGATCTTACTGCATTAACAATGTTATTCAAGAATATGAATGTAAATGAGTGAAATATGTGTTTATTTACTAAGGAACACAAGGAACATTGATCAAAATAAATCAGTATTACAGAAGTTTTTGACGAATTAAAATACCTTTCAAAATGTTCACTGTTTCTGGGTCACCTGTTAGCTCCAGCACTTTCTCTTGGACTTCTTGAAAACTCCACTCCTGGATTGGTGCCATTAAACTAAATTGTAAAACCAAAGAATGAGTTAATAGTTTGCTGGCATTCCCGGCTCTGCTGTGGTATAATCGAATGCATTATGAACTTTGCACCAACTTCATAAATGAAATTATACATCTCACATCAGATATTGTAAACATCCAATTTAGGGTTGCAACACTGCCAACCCTAACGGCGTTAACTTACATAATTTTCTTGTTTCTAATAACGTACAAATACACTCCCCCATCTGAACTTGCTTATTAATCATATAATAATAATAATATTATTATTCCTGATATTCTTGATATTATTCTTACACAAAATTTTCCTTTTCTTATAACACAAAATGTACTTCCTAAATTGGACTCTAATCATTTTCCAATACTTATTAAGTTATCCTTTTCCTTTAATATTTCTTCTTCTACCTTCACACTTTTTCAAAAAATTAGCTGGAATGACTTTAAACACAATATTGAAACTTGGTTTCCTCATAACATACAATTTACAAATGATATTGACAATTTATCTTATTTTTCTTCTGCAATACATACCTCACTTTACACTCATTTGAGCTCTATACTTAAATTTCCCTCTAGCCCCTATAAGCCACTACCTTTTAATATTCTTAACCTAATCAAAACCAAACACACTTTACGTAGTAATTGGCAATTAACACTACGCCCTAATATTAAACTTAAAATTAACAAAATTTCGCATATTGTAAGATCTAAAATATATTTATTTAAATTTCATCAATATCAACACTTTCTTCAACAAATTTACCTTCAATCTATACAATTATGGTCCACAATTCAATGACTTAATAATGACAAAACTTTCATTCCTTTCCTCACTCACTCGCAATCTTTTTGGATATTAAAAAGGTATCCGACAAAGTTTGGCATGATGGTCTAATATATAAACTTCATCTTGTAGGTATTCCTATTTATCTTATAACTACAGTGAAACTCCGTTTATACGTTTCTCACTTATACGTTTTTCACGGTTATACGTTTTTTTTTTTTTTTTTTGTTAGGTCCCGAATAAATTCCTATAATTGCCATGCAAAATTATTTCAGATATACGTTTTACGTTTATACGTTTTTCACACTTATACGTTCAAAATAAAAGTTCCTTTAAGGCCGTATAACGTTCAAATGATCCCGCAGAGGCGCTGGACGATCTGCGTCGTGCCCGGAATTTTGCTCGAGTCGACACGCTCCAGAGCGCTCCCGCGGAGCTGACTCTTGCCCTCTGAGGCCACTTCCCGTTAATGAAACTTGTAATATAGAAGCTCGACTCGGCCTAGCTGAGGGGGTCAAGACCGCGCGAGCCCGCGGGTGGTAGCGAAAGTCGGCTCCCGGCCCACCTCCAGAAGCGGGACTTCCAAAACGAAAACTTTCAGTCGTATGCGCATGGGAGTTCTCTGAGGATCTCAGGAGGCGACAGCTAGCTCCGAGGGAAGGTCAAAGGTGTCCCAGGAGAGAGTAATGACATATATGACCAATAAATGAGAATGTTTGTGCATTGACTGTCCCAGTGTCCAAAGGTGCCTTTGGCTCGCCGTAATAACACGAGTTCCTTTCGGTAGCGGATGGCGCAAGCGGCTAATGAAACCGATCCCTTTCCGCGAGGCGCGGCGCGGCGGGTGTCGCCAGACGGTGGAGCTGTGGCTGTCGTGCGCTTCCTGTCGCCCACGTATTAGATCGCCGTGCTTTGATCCGCGTTATCTCAAGTAACATGAAGCTTGAAAGCAAACCAAGCAGCCGTGGGTCTTCGTCGCCAGTTGTAGCCCACGCAGGTCACGGGCTTCGTTTCCGTAGTGAAACTGAGTCACACAAGTTCAACAGTATCATCCTTTCTGTTCTGCAATCTGCAGTTCTTGGCTGGGATTTGCGAATAGTCTTCGTGTCGCTCAGGTCGCGCCTTCATCTCGCGTTTGTTGTACTGTCGTAGTTCGTCTTCTTTCTGGTTTTGCGTCCGCGATATTACACGAAAATGAGTGGTAGGAAAACGCAACCCCTTTCAATATCAGAGAAAATAAAAATTTAAAAAGTTGTTAGGGAGAGTGGAAATAAAAAGAAAGTAGAAATTGCTAAAGAACTGGGAATACCGGCATCCACGCTGAATTCCATCATTTCTAAGGGGAAAGAAATCGAGGACAAGGCACGTGTGTTTGGGGTGTCTAGTAGCAAGAGAATGCGAATTCAAGGAGGAAAATATGAAAATTTGGAAGATGCATTGCTACAGTGGTTTCAGCAGCATCGTGCTGAAGGTATACCAATAAGCGGCCCCCTATTGTGCGAGAAAGCGACTGAAATTGGACTGCGGCTTGGTTTAGAAAATTTCCAAGCTTCATCTGGCTGGCTTCATAAATTCAAGCTGCGACACGGAATCTGCTGCAAAAGTATGTGCGGCGAAAGTGGAAATGTTGATGCAGATGTCGTGTCGGCATGGAAGACGGGACCTCTTCAAGAACTGGTGGAGCAGTATGCCCCCAAAGATATTTTTAACGCCGACGAGACGGGGCTTTTCTATTCCCTAATGCCTGAAAAGACGATGGCGTTCAAGGGAGAAAATTGTCACGGGGGTAAGAAGAGCAAAGACCGTGTAACTGTGCTTTTATGTGCTAACAGTGATGGGACAGAAAAATTGCCACCGGTCACGATCGGGAAATTTGCGAAGCCGCGATGCTTCAAACACATTAAAACACTGCCCACCAAACATGAACACAATAAAAATTCGTGGATGACCACGAAAATCTTTGAAGATTGGTTGCGGGCTTTAGATGCCAGAATGGGTATCAGAGGGCGAAAAATACTATTATTTGTAGACAAGTGTCCAGCACATCCACCAGACACCTCATATCTACGGAACATCAAGATGCAATTTTTCCCCTCGAACTGCACCAGCGAGTTGCAACCCATGGATCTAGGGGTTATCCGAAACTTAAAGTTGCACTACCGAAAAATGTTGGTGCAACAGGCCATCCGCTACATCGACAACGGAAACAGGAGTTCGACTAAAATAAATGTATTACAGGTAAATTTTTAGTTTTATGGTCAGTGAGGTAGAATTTTTAGTTTTTATAATCAGGAACACTCCTTTTTTTTCTCATAGGCTATGCATTTTATCTCCTCGTCATGGCAGAAAGTTGAAGAATCTACCATCAGGAACTGTTTCCGGAAAGCTGGATTTGGCAGCCCCGAAGATGATGTAGAAATGGAGTTAGCTTTGGGAGATTTACCCATCAATCAAGCGGACTTCACAGAATTTGTGGATGTAGATAAAGATGTGGTTACATCTGAACTAAGGTCCATTGAGGACATTGTGAGTGAAATCAACGAAGAGATTGATGAAGACAGTGATGATGAAGTGGATGATAGTGAAATAAATGTAGTAGGTTTCAGTGAAGCCGTTGCAACATTAGAGACTGTTAAAAAGTTTGTTATGCAACACAGTGTCGCAGATGAGGTGATGGGACAGCTATCACGTTTGGAGGGGGAAGTGTATACCTTGGGGGGCTTATAATGTTAAACAGACCAAGATAACAGACTTTTTTCATAAGTAATCATTTAAACTACATATTAAAATCTTCTTTTTTGGTAGTAAGTTTTCTAATAAAACAGTAAAGTAAAAATAGAGATTTTTTTTGCTCATAAAATTCAATTTCAGTTATGTGTTTTTCTCACTTATACATTTTTTTTCTTCGGTCCCCTGAAAAATGTATAAGTGAAGTTTTACTGTATTATTCAAAATTTCCTATCTAATAGAACATTCATGGTTAAATATAATAATTACTTCTCTCAAAAATTTAATTTTTCTGCCAGGGTCCCTCAGGGTTCCTGTCTTTCTCTTCTGCTATTCAATATTTATCTATCTGACATTCCAAAATTCACTTCTAAATTAGCCCTTTTTGCAGATGATACCACACTGATTAATTCACACGCTTATATTCTTCTTGCTAGAAATAAACTTCAAATAGATCTTAATCGTTATCCAACGTGGGCCAACAACTGGAGAATCAAAATCAATATGAATAAATGCAAAGCCAAAATATTTACATTATGTAAACCAATAAGTTCTCCCCTTATCATTCATAAAACTCTCATTGGCTTTCTTCCTCTTCATCTATTAAATATTTAGGTCTCCAATTACACATAAAACTGAACTGGAAAATTCATATTAAAAATGTGATACAAAAACCACTATTAAAATACACAAACTAAATTCTCTTATAAATAATAACTCAGCTCATGTTAAAACTGCTAAATTACTATACACTTCAATTATTAAGCCTACTTTAACATTTGCATGTCTAATTTGGGCAAATGCAGCTAAATCAAATATACAAAAACTTCAAATTATCCAAAACAAAGTCTTTAGAAAAATCCTACATGCACTTTGGTTTATTCCCAATACACAAATTCATAATGAATCCCTGCAATACATGATTTGATTAAAAATTATAGTCTCAAATTTTTTAATACTCTTCCTTCATTACATCATGCACAATTTCTTAATCTTGGTAAAACTTATCCCTCAATTAATTCTAAATTTCCTAATGGCAAATTTCATCTTCAGTTGTTTTATTTTCTCATATTTCCATTCCAACCTTCTTATCTTTATATTTTGTTTTTGTTGTTTAAATTCTCAATTTTACATTAATAAGTCCTCTTAAAGAGGTTACTGTCAGGCCTACAACGACTGTCCTTTTTTGTACATTTCAATGCTCTGAAAGACATTGTCGAACAGAAATAAATAAAAAAATATATACATAAAAAAAGAAAAGATATTTCACACTGTATCACCAAACCGCTACATCACAACGCTTAAGTTACATAAGTTTCCAAGTTAATAACAAAAACTAACCCGTGATATGAACCACGTGCTCATCTCTATTTCTTACTATGGCTAAATGTTCACAATACAATAGAACGACTCAAAAGACTGACTTATCAACAAGATGAGTCACAGAAATGCGAAAACTACTTACCTATAGCAATTAAAAACACAATTTTCAGGCGCAGATCAGTTTTCTCTATTTCACTCGCTGCGGCGTGTTCTTCGCTTACACTCGCTAACACAGCACCTGCACAACACGTGAATGACTGAGCGAATCAGTCGGTATGGTGGCGCGGCACCGACGATCAGTGGCATGCTGGCGGGCATTATGAAACGGTTCGCATATTCGCCGATTGTCAGCGAAAATACATATTTCTACTGAAAAGATCAGTGACATCGGCTGTCACTGATTGAATCAGCGACAATTTCACTGATTCAAATTCAGAGAGTAACGTTAATTTAACGCACCCATTCTTATAGATATTTATTTTGATGTTCTGCAACGGTTCAAAATTGTTAAATTCGAGTATAAATTAGTTCAAAATTAGTACAAAATTGTGGTATTTTTAGTTTTTCTATTTCAAGGGTTTTTCTTGTGTGGGTATGCTGACTTAACGTTATATTAGTGCACCCTCTCTTATACATTTTTTATTTTGATGTTGTGCATCGATTCAAAATTTTTAATTTGGGTATAAATTAGTTCAAAATTAGTAAAAAATTGTGGTATTTTTAGTTTTTTATTCCATGTGTTTTTCTTGTCTGGGTATGCTAACTTAACGTTAAGTTAGCGCACCCACTCTTTTACATTTTTTAATTTGGATGTTGTGCATCGATTCAAAATTTTTAATTTGGGTATAAATTAGTTCAAAATTAGTACTAAATTGTGGTATTTTTAATTTTTTTATTTCATTGTTTTTTCTTGTGTGGGTACGCTAACTTAACGCACCCACTGTTATACGTTAAGTTAGCGCACCAACACTTATACGTTGTTTATTTTGATGTTCTGCATCGGTTCAAAATTTTTTATTTTGGGTATAAATTAGTTCATAATTAGTACAAAATTCCGGAATATTCTTTTTTTGGTTTCTGATAAGTGGGTACGCCAACTATTCGGTCATCCTTCGGGGTACCAAGCAGCCCGTATTAACAGAATATCTGGGTCTCGCGAGCACACACGTACGTTGCACGGGCGTGTGCAAAGTACGTGCGGGCAGACGGGCGCATGCATTGAAGGCTCCGAAACGCCACAGCCGTCGTTCTCTCTCTCTCTCTCTCTCTCTCTCTCTCTCTCTCTCTCTCTCTCTCTCTCTCTCTCTCTCTCTCTCTCTCTCGCATAAGTTCGCAATTGAACGGGAAGTACAAGGTGTCAAACCTACAAAGCCAGACGAAGTATGTAATTGTTCATTCGAAAATTATCAATAAATACATTATAAAACGATGTATTTTTTAAAAATTAAAAGCTGTTTTTGCTTTTCATAAAATATTTGGATAGGTTCCGCATTCAAGCCTGATATAGAAAGCTGCGCCAGTGACCCTCGCCCTCGGCAATACTATTCGTTTACATATTCATTGTCTGCAATTTTTTTTATTTGCGTTTTAATATAAATGACGGACAAAGAAAACAATTATGGAAAAATAGTAAAAGTGGAACAACACTTGTGTGCGGGGCATTTTTTTAAAGATATTTTTTTTAATATGTCATGTAACAACCACTGTGATTGTTTACATTGGGGTAACTGTAGGGGGAACACGACACGTAAGGACAACACAAGCACACAAACATCCATGCTCAGGGCGGGATTAGAACCCGCGACCTTTCGAGCCAAGGCAGCCAAATGGCCCGACAGCCTTGACCTCGGCTCTGCAGGCAGGCGCTGGGCCCTTTAGAGCCGGGGGCTCCCGCGCATTGCACCGGCCCATTGCCCTGGTAGTTCCGCCACTGAAAACAATGATATAGTATAATGAATTAGTTTACATTTGTATTGTATAATATTTTTAAAAGACTTAATATGCCTGTAACAAATAATGTACTTCAGTTTCAGGGTCAATGACCTCCATCTCGATCAGGTTTTTGTCCTGTTTCCCTGATCCATTGAGCAAATGCTGAGATGGCCCCTTGATTTGCTTCTGGACGTTAGTGTAGCTTCACTATGCGAACGTTTTGTTGAGTTCTTTCTTTGCTTTTAGTGGTGGTAGAGCTTAGGGTGAGTTACTATTTTGTTAGCAATGCAGAAAAATCAAATCTGAAGTTCGTTTACCGTTACAAATAAGTTTTCTATACCTCGGGAACGAAAATGTGTAGTGTTTGAAATGTTAATCTCTTGCTTTTTTAAATAATATTTTTATTTTTAAATTTTTAATTTTTTTTCATCTTTCAACTATTTATAGTTCTATAGTTGGGAAGGGATTCTGGAACTCAGGAAAGCGTGCGCAGATGATTTTCTACCCCATACGTCAAACAATTTTTTACTGTTTTTTTTAATTAAATAAATAAACTCAAATTCTGGCATCATGTCTTGCAACGAGTTGTAGCCGTCATTCAAACGTTAGCAGAACGGGGATTATTTTTCTGAGGGTCAAATGAGAAATTTGGATCCGTCAGTAATGCAAATTATTTGAAATTGCTGGAACTGATCTCTAAATTAGATCCATTTTTGGCCTCACACATCTCAAATTATGGAAATCGTCGGAAAAGTAATCATATCTCTGAACTAAAAGATTTCATAAAATAACATTTTTTGCAAGATTTAAGAACTTTTCACATTTTTTACAGGAAGTCTGTCATACTTGCCGAAAACTATATTCGAAGAGTTTATTGAAATAATAAGTAAGCAAGTCTACTCTGCGATTTTGGATAAAATAAGAGTTTCTGGATATTTTAGTTTATCCGTCGATTCAACATCTGATCTGTCTCATGTTGATCAACTGTGCGTCATAATAAGATATGTATCGCCGTCAGATGGATTGCCTGTAGAACGTTTTTTAATATTTTTGGAACTGGAAAATCACGTTCGAAAACAAATTGCCACTCACGTTCTGAATTATTTATGTGAAGATTGTAACACTGATTTTCCCAAGTACAGAGGACAATCGTACGATAATGCGGCAGATATGTCCGATGGTTATAAAGGGATGCAAAGTGTTATTTTAGGAAAACAAACAAACATATGCGATGTATATCCCATGTGCAGCACATTCATTGAATCTTGTTAGTCATAACGCAGTCTATTGATGTTTGGAAGCCGTCAATTTTTCATTAGTACTGAAACATGCCCACAAACTGCTCACAATTATTGGACGTTTCGTCGTAACCCGTTTCCGAATTAATGTTAACATGGGCACCAGGATTTTCCCTTTTGTGTAACCTTTTGGTTACGATAATATTTTTAGCTATTATTGCTTCAAAGAAAACTAAATATTGTCCCACTAACTGGGTCGATGGGTTGCGTCTGAAATAATCGCTATTACCTGTTTATAGCCGATTATCCGATCTGCCATCCATACAGAGTGGCGAGGAATCTGAAAACAAATATTTTATCTAGCTACTTATTAGCTCGAATTGGCCAATGAAAATCTTTTTTTTTTCCTTTCAAAAAGAAACTTAGGATTTATTGCTTATTGCAATGTAAAAATTTTAAATGGAAATTTACAACACAAAGACTGTCCTTTGGTCATGACCTTGTTCGAACCTTTATACTGCACTATACTTCGCGTGCTCTTGATCGCCACGAAGGACCATCTTCTCTTCTCCCAGGTGATGCGAATTCCAGAGTCGAAGTATCGCGTTCTTCTCTCCTGTTCTTCCACTTGAACGTTGCCGAGCCACTGATCCTCACTACTTCAAATATTCTTAGTTCTAGTTCGATTAAACTTGCAAAAATAATACCCAGTCCTTTACGATTACACAGCGGAAATGTTTTAAAGTTCCACAAATTAATTACTTGTCCAGAATATTTCCGAGTCCTATCATATACGACTTCTCACAAGTTCTAATTTCCGCGTGTTGTAAAAATAATTGAAGTCCAAACTGTTCGCGAACGTTCGAAATTCTATCAGTTCAATAATTAGTAGAACTCCCTCGCGAAAAATAACAAGATATACTTTTAACACACTGTAAATTATTCGGAGTCCAACGTTCCTCAATCTCATGAAAAAATACAAGTTTCAATTACACAAATTATCTATCCGCGAGCGACCCGCTCAGCGTCATGACATATGACCGAATGTGAATTTTTTTATTACTGCTCAACCCTCCAGTCCTCGGCTTCCCTTTTCTTCTGTTTTGTCTAAAAAAAATCAGACATACTTCCGCAGTAGTAGACTATCGTTGCTCTCTCCAACCAATCCCCAAATCGTTTTCAAATCTGACTAGCCACGCCGTCACTTTCAATGCCAGATGAATATTTATTTATCTTGACAACAACTTGGGCGCCGTTGCTAAGGCGCCATATTCCTATTCATTTACCCTAGCATTTCCACCCATTTACGACAAATAACATGTAACAAAGATGACCCACATATTGGTATATCACAGTACAAACACTGTGCACATTTTTTTCTGCTTCAACGCACAGATGGAGTGTGGTTAAAATACATGTTGGTAATGAAACACTTTTAAAGAAATTTTCGAATACGTGTTCGGAAGCGATCGCTGTTGCCACAGAAGCAATACTTGATTCATATTCTCAAATTCTGAATGCGTTAGATTTTATCTCCAGGGGGAAAACCCAAGGATAGCTGAAAACTTTAGACCTATCAGTCTGCTTCCAATTTTATCAAAAATCTTCGAACGTCTAATCCATACAAGACTAATAAAATTTATCAACAATATAAAAGCAATCCCATCGGAACAATTCGGATTCAAACCAAACCATTCCATTGCCCATCAATTATTGCGTATCACTGAAGCCATAGCTAACGGTTTTCACCAAAAGAAACATACAGTGACAGTTTTTCTTGATGTAAGTCAGGCATATGACCGAGTTTGGTATCAAGGCCTCCTATACAATATGCTAACTTTCGGTATACCCGAATACCTACTAAAGATCACGGAAAGTTTTCTAACGAACAGATCGTTTGTAGTTAAAGTCAACACAGACACATCTTCCCCTTACTCTATTCCCGCAGGAGTACCACAGGGTTTAGTACTCTCTCCCTTACTATTTAACATTTTCAGTCATGAAATTCCAATCCAAGGCGACTCCAACGTTGCTTTATACGCTGACGATATCGCACTATTCACCTTTCATAGCGATATCATAAGAGCGAAGGAGAATATTCAAAACGATCTAGACAATTATATTAAATGGACTCAGAATTGGAGAATAAAGCTAAATCATACTAAATGCCAAGCAAAGATATTCATATTACGCCGACCGAAAAATCCCACCGAACACAACATCAAGGTGAATCTCATCCCGTGGACCTCTTTACCTAGGAGTATTATTTGACAAAAGACTAACGTGGAAACCCCGCATCCACGCAACTGCTAATAAAACCTTGGTCAAAACATCGAAAATGTTCACCTTAATTAACTCTCGATCTGTCATTAGTATAGAAAGCCGAATATAACTGTACAAAACAATTATTCAACCCACTCTAACCTATAAATATCCGGTGGCGTAGCACCCAGTAACCTCCACAAGTTAATTGCATTCCAAAATAAGTTCCGAAGAAAGATCCTCAAGGAACCATGGTTTTTTCCAAATTCCCACATTCATCACAAGTTAAATATATTGTCACTACACGAACACATAAGTAAAATAGCCGACCATTTGTATCAAAATCTTTACTCTTCACCCTGTTTCACAATATTTAATTAATCTGGACCGTCGTGCTTCATGGCCCCGTATTAAATCATGGTTCCGTAAGGATAGACTGAGACCACCGTAACTTTTTTGTATATATATATATATATATATATATATATATATATATATATATATATATATATATATATATATATATATATTTACACCCTTCCTAGCGCAACCTTAACTTTCAACGTTACACCTCAGACCAAACCTTGAAGCCTAAACAAACTTTCGAAACTTAAGACAATGTTCACAAGTAGAAATGAATACTCCTTGCTATGGATGGCCATATCCAAAATGTTAAAATATAAAATGTACTATTTTCTTACTCCTCGAGAGACACATATATCGAACGAGAAGAAATAAATTTAAAAAAAGATTTTATCTCCTAAAAAAGGAGATAGTAAGCCAGATGCAGCAAATATCGCTACAAAAATGCAAGAATTTGAGTTCGTTTTAATGCTAACAATGTGGAATGACCTTTTGCATCACGTTCATCGCACATCTCAAGCAGGCACGTAGCCACAAAGGGGGAGGGGCTCGAGGGGCTGAAGCCCTCCCCGAAATTCTATTTTTTTTCATTCATTCATTCATTATTTATTAGATTAATGTATCAAAATACATCGACATATATAAAAGTAGATTAAAACTCTGCTGAATAAAACACTGATGTTGCTTAAATATATCGCGCGCTAAAAAATTTGCGTGGGAAGATGACTAAACAGATGTGCAAAAATACTAGATGAAGGTATCATCTGATGTAACTACATTGTCTGTAGCGTGACGTATTTTACTTTACGCCATTTCGTTTTTATCAGTGTTACTCGTATTTTGAAAGCCATTGAAATGAAACGATCTAAAACCTCATCGAATCAATTAAGCATCACTTCTTTTTTTACGAAATACAAAGTTGAGTTGGATTCTAATAGTGAGTAGAGGTTATGTTTTTAGTTTTTGCATTGAAAGCTTTTCCTGTTTGATTTGTCAATTTTGTAAATATAAAATAATATGTTTGCATATAAAATTTCACATTTTTATTTAAGTAATGTTATGTTCAGATAAGAAAATTTTGTCATTGAAATATTTTTATAACAAAAAGTATAATAAATCATATTTACAAGTATTAACTCACAATTTGGAACATGTAATCTTAATTTTAAATTTTAAGTTCAGACTTAGAAAGTTAAAATGAGAATTTGATATGAAATTTACTTTTAAGTTAAAACTAAAATAAAATATTTTTATATTCAATTTTTATATTTATACGCAGAGAAAGAAGTTATAATTATTTCTTTTTCAATATCTATCAAGAAAGTGCTACATTAACCCTTTGCGCTCCTATGTCGTCGAGTGGGACTCGGCATCAAGATTTTTGTTTTCCGCTCCGATGTCGAGTCCCAATCAACACGGTCTTTCTGTGCGTTTCGCGCATCCCAATTCTCCTTACGCCCCGACACCCCGAGAGCCCCTCCTGAGAAATAATCCTGAATACGGCCCTTCTCAAGCTCTTTAAAGTGCAGAAATTAAATTGAAAGTTTGCAGTGATCTCCAGCAGCGTTTGCAGAAGTGATCTCCAGAAGTCTGTAGTGAATCGTTGACAAATTACTTGCAAGATCTCCGCGTAGATTTTGACTAATTCGAAAACGCGTCGAAATTAGTTCTGCCTGATGTTAGTTATAAAACTCTACTCGAAGACGTACTCGGAGAAAACAGGTTAATGATGGTCAAGCGGAAGACGTACCCACTCTTAAGGGCACGAGACAAATTTCGGGTTTCAACTTTTTATGAGATCATTGACATTCTGCAAGCTCAGATGGAAAGCAGAGTCTGTTAGACAAGTTTTCTTTCTTGTTAAACATGGACTTGTCTAACGATGAGTTATCATTTAACGTTGAAACACTTGAAAATGAACGAATATAAAAGTATTCATGTCAATTATACTGATTTCTATACAATCATTATATGTGATAAACTCCAGACAGTTTTTCCGAACTTAGAAATCTGCCTTACAATGTTTTTAATATTGATGATAACGAACTGTTCTGGAGAGCGATCTTTTTCACAGTTTGATAAAAATTTCTCTGAGGACGACAATGCGACAAGACAGATTGAGTTCATTGGCTTCACTATCAATAATGAATCTGAAGTTATGCGTCACTTAAATTTTGAATTAATAAAAGAATTTGCTCGGCAACAGTATAGAAAGATGTTTTAAATGTGTTATATTTTATAAATCTACTACAAATACGAATAGTTAAGTGTAAACCAAAAGTTTTATTGAATGTATGTTTATTAATTGACAAAATTGATTCATACGATGACATGCATAAATATTGTATTCATTTTTTTAGTTAAGTTATATTACCATTTGTCATACATTTATAAAGAAAAGTATAAAAATCCTATTTATATAGATTTTAAATTAAAAATTGCAGTTTAATATATACATTTGGATAAAAAAATTAATCAATGAGGCCCCAAAATATTTTCGGTTTACAGCCCCCGCACACTGGTAATCCGGCCCTGACCGTGTGCTTTGTGAGCCGGGCCCGTAAAGGCAGCACTGGGAAGAGCGTAACTCTGGTCGCGAGATTTAAAACGTAGTTTAATGCCCCCTGGTTGTAAACAGTTCAAACAAGAGCAGGTCGCCCCATTGAGCAAGAGCTTGGTGGAAATAAATTATTTCCACCATGAGCAAGAGTAATACTGGTTCATACAATTCCCAATTTTTTCTTTAAATTTAATACGTTTATAACACACATCTAGCCTTCCACTCATGAAATACAAATGCGCTTTTTGTAGTTAATGGTCCGACTATTGTCAAGGCAATATCATGTTAATTCTCGTGCGTGCATAGTGTTAATTTTTAGTGCATAATGAATAAACATACAAGAAGATGCTGTGTCTTGAATTGCAGAAATTCGAATTACTCAATTTTGTCAAAAACAAAGACTAAGCTTTTTAAATTTCCCCGGAATGGGAACAGGTAGTTCAATATATATATTTAATCCATCGTCTTCTGTGCCGTTTGTCAACAATACTGTTTTAAAGACTTTTTAAATAAAATAATACCTGTAATTATTGCATTATTTTCATATGAATGTTATGTCACAGGTGCCGTGATTGGCTTCGTGCCATTGGGGACCCAGGTGTTGCTTCATGCACATGGGAGACATTAATTACACATGGATATGTGTGCAGAGATCATTTCGAGGAAAAGTATGTAACAGCCATCCAAGGGATTACAGTGAATGCTGTTCCGACAATCTTCCCTGATTTACGAACTCCGCTTTCTGAATCACAATTGCGGTTGTTCGATCAAAGTGTTCCAGTTCAAAAGAGTAAGTACTTGATTTTATTAAAAAAGTATGTTAATGTTAATAATTTTTCCAATAGAAATTCAGCTTGACTGAAAGATGGAAAAATGATTAACTGGTTCGAAGAGTTGGGGAAGAGAGTTTTCTATTGGAGCTGATTGTGAAAAGCAAATTAAGATGATCAGGCCATATTTTGAAACACACGTGCTATGGCAGATTGAATCCACAATTGATGATAAGAAGACAAGAAGAAGATATTGTATACTAACAGACATTTGTAAGATCATAGCCTTCAGATGAGAGATGCAGAAATTAGAAGCCAAATGTGATAGTGGTTACCTGTTAAAAGCAGATTGTCTCAAGAAAATGAAGAAGAAATGCTATTGAATTCAGTATCTTACTGTTTCCTCTTCCTTCAAGTTTTGTATCTAAGTGTGATTATTAGCTTTCAAATTTTGTTTTTGCAGTGTTCTTGATAGTTATTCTCTGCATTGGTGAGAAATGCAGAACCATCATATACTGGCATCCTGTTCATGCTGTTATAGAAAGCTTAAAATACATTGAATGGTGGTTATAACTAAATATGTTTACTTTGCTCTTCTGTGTAGGTTTACTTGGTTTTGATTATTATGAAAGAGTTGGTTCACATGCTCAAAATCCAACAACAAACCAGAATTCAATAATGAATAACATGGTGGTGGAAGCAGAAAGTATAATTAAATTAGAAGAGGTAAATTTTGAATTATTGAGGGGAGTGAAGATTGGCTCACCTGTTGAAGAACCAATAATGAATCAGAATCCCCTAATGGGTGACATAGTGGTGGAAGCAGAAAGTATAATTAAATTAGAAGAGGTAAATTTTGAATTATTGCAGTTATTCATTTGTAATATATCAGATTACTGAAATTTTAAATTTCACGTATGGTTGAATCACACATTTTCAATTTGAGCCGAGATGCAGCTTAGTCTTCTGTAAATACGTCTTATTTCAACACACCCAGATTTACTTCATTTGAATATAGATTTGAAACTTGAATTAACGAATAAAATGTAGTGAATTTTGAGGAAGAGGTACTGCTTGTTATTTTCATTTCTTTTTGCCTGCAGATCAAAGAAGAACCAAATGACAATGTTGATGAATCTCCTTGGAATTTTCTAGTAAGTCTTTTTTCTTTTGCAAATCATTTTTTTTATGTTTATAGGTTTTGGCAACTGTAATTGGAAAATGTTAATAAAAGAGTTACAAGAACAAAAAAAAAATATTTTCCAATTGTTAAAGAAACAGGTGAATATAGAAATTGTTAGTTCAAAAATAAACTTAATGTTAGTATGGAAATGTAATTGTTTGTGAATGAAACATTATTTAGTTTTTACTTCACTGGTAGGCTGATTTTAGCTTTTCCACTCAACTAAGAATAAAGGGGTGATGGGTGGTGGGAATGTTAGTTAACTCAATGTTTGGTTTTGTGGAAAATTAAAACTTGTATGTTTTCTACAAGCAAAAGGCCTAGGGATAGCTTTAAGACTGTCAATATCTCAAAACTAAATGACAGATGTGGAAGGTCTGAAAATATGTCTGTTTTCAGTTGGTGATTTTATTTCATCTAAGTTTACATCTAGGAAAGCTTTCACCATCAAATCCAAATTTAACTGTGTCCAAGCAAATTTCCAGAGTAAATTTGTAATAATGACTTTGATAATTAGTAATTTATTCAGTGAATTTTAAAATTGAACTAAGATGGAAGGAAAAGCTAATATTATTTTTGATTGTAGTTAACATAATTTATCTTCAATACTTTTGAGATGGTTTGCAACAAGATGAGACTTGGAATATTCAGATATACTATACCTTATTTTGAAATCTATGGAGAAGTTAATTAATTTGTTGTTCAGCCAAGTATGAGTTCCATTTCAAGTTTGACAGGCCAAGATTTAAAATATCTAATTCATTTCCTCATTAGTAAATCGTTCATTTAAAAAGGATTAAATTTAAAAATCGTTCATTTAAAAAGGATTTGAGTTAATGGTAATTGGGGTTAAATGTGATAAAAAATAAGGTTTCAAGAATGTACTTTTGTTGATTGTGGTTTTAGAATTTGATGGTTATTCCATTCACGAAATATCCGTCAATAAAATGTTAAGAATTTGACCTCTCTCATTGCATCAGAACATTTACCTGATGGAAATCTTCAAATATTCTTAAAAAAACTTAGAAATAATCTTTGATAAATTAACAAAGTAGACTCATTACTCTATCATAATCTGTGGTGATATAAACATTAACTTCCTACCTAGCTAGTATCCTTCATGAAAAGGACAGAATCAAACTAATAAACTTAATACGCTCCTATAATCTAGATGCAGTAATCGACACACCAACCAGGCAATCAAAGAACTCGCAAACAGCAATAGACCAAATCATTTTAGACAAAACAAATCACACATACACAATCACCACTAATGATATAGGGCTCAGTGATCAGAATACTCAAATACTCACTCTTAAAATAAATTCCACCTCATCAAAAGCAAACCCAATAAAGGGGACTAGGAAGTTTAATGAAAAAAACTTGAACTAACTCATCTCACTGTTAACTAATGAATCATGGCCAGGGTATATGGAATATCTGACATCAGCCTAAAATTTAACACTTTCTTTAATACAATCAAACACTATTTCAACATCTCACATCCATTACAGTACCACAAAACAAACAACACACAAAACAACGAAGCATGGATAACAAAAGGTAATAAAATTTTGTGTGAAAGAAAGAGAGCTTTATACTCCATACAAAACAACACTCTTGCAATCATGACATAGTCAACTACTATAAGCGATATTCAGCCATACTTAAAAAAGTTATAATAAAGGCCAAACAATTGTCAAATGATGAGCACATAAAAAAATCCAAAAATAAAACAAAAGCTATGTGGAATATTGTAAGTAAAACATTACCAGCAAATAACAAAACACAAAATATTGAACTAGTCCATGAACACAGAAGAATAACAAATCCTAATGAAACAGTCAATATATTCAACAAACACCTCTCTGAAATTGTTGGTAGACTACTACAAACAAGAAATCCAAACACTTCACCTCTACAACCACCATCTTTCTTTAAAAACACACTTTGTAGCATGTGCATCACAGAAACCACAGAGAAGGAAATACTTCAAATTATAAACAAAATGCAAAATAAACAATCTGCTGGGATAGACAACATTCCAGACTTCTTAATAAAAAAGATTGCTTTATATATCATCAAACCATTAATATATTTATACAACCAATCACTAACTCATGGCTCCTTCTCAAACATATTTAAACTGCAGTAATTAAACCTATATACAAAAAAGGTAACAAACAAGATGTAATGAATTATAGACCAATTTCACTCTTGTCAGGTTTTTCAAAAATATTAGAAAAACTCTTCTATGAAAGGTTAAAAAGGTACTTGATACACTGTAACATCACTGTCTCACAACATGGATTCAGGGAAAATTGATCAACTGAAACTGCTCTATTCACCTTTGTAAATGAAATCCTCATGGCATTAGAGCAAAAAGAAATTACTGTTGGTCTCTTTCTTGCTTTTGCAAAAGCCTTTGACATGATAGATCACAGAATTTTATTGTCAAAAATAGAATCTTATGGAATCAGAGGAATTGCTTACAAGTGGATAAAGTCATATCTATCAGACAGAAAACAAATAGTAGTATTACCTTACCAAAAAGACAACAAAATAAATAATCATCACTCTGAGCCAAGAGATGTGATATTTGGGGTCCCACAAGGATCCACACTAGGCCCAATTTTATTTCTTATATTTGTAAATGACTTGCCAACAATGGAAAACAACACATCCGTACTTTTTCAGATGACACTAATATAATATTCAAAGAAAAAACAACCGAAGCTTTACAAGACAAAGCCAATTCAGCCATCGACAAACCAATTCCTCCACAATAAACTAATCCTAAACAGAGACCAAACAGTCACAATACCCTTCCACAACTCCCACTCAACACAACAATACTCAGCAAATTTAACATTAAAAGGAAACAGCATCACACAAGCACAGAAAACAAAATTTCTCGGAATCACCATACAATCCAACCTCAAATGGAACTCACAACTAGAAGATATTAATTCAAAATTGAGCAAACTTAATTATGCTCTTAGAATAATAATAAGAAACAGCACGATTGAGACAGCTCAAACAGTGTACTTCGCAAATGTGCACTCTATTCTCAAATATGGAATAATAATATGGGGCCAAGCACCAGAGGCTAAGCAAACATTCAAAATACAGCAGAGAATCATTCGAACAATAACACATACAAAATGAACAGAGTCCTGCAGACCTCAATTAAAAAAACTTAACTTACTTCCACTGCCTTGTATATTCATTTATGAAGTTATCATGTTTGTAAAGAAAAATCTAGTAAACAACAACACACCTTACAAATTTAACTCAAGCTTACACCCCTATAACACAAGGCAAGCATGTAACCTTCATCAGCCAATGTCCACAAGCACATTATACCAAAAGGGTACATTCTCTTCAGGTATACAATTCTTCAACAAATTACTAATTCTTCTGAGAAACACGACAGGCTTACACAACTTCAAGAATAAACTCAACACTTCCTTGGGGAAAAACTTTTTTATAGCGTTCAGGAATACCTCAATGACTAATATGTGCAATATGATTTCAGGTGCTGCAGTAGGACTAGGTGTAGAAATAGAAAAATCCTGGCCATAACCTGCCTCCTTCTCCTCACCATTTCAAGATTTAAACAAGGAATATATTAATACTGTTAAATCATATGTAGTTGTTACCATAATTGTTATCATGTACTGTTATTATTACGATTAGTATTGTCATTACTATTATTATTATTTTATAAGTAGTAGCAGTAAAATCACTATACCAAGTAAATGTTATTTTAAAAAATGAAACAGTACAATTCTTGCAATGTTAAATTATTTTAAATTAAATTATATTATGTTAAATGTTTAACTATTTTGCTACTAAAAATAATTATCTACTTTATAATATCTTAATATATCTGTAACAAGTATTGTAGTATAATCCCTAGGCCAATCTTGATCAGTTTTTTTTGTCCAGTTTCCTTAGTCCTTTGAGCAAATGCTGAGATGGCCCCTTATTTTACCTCTGGACACTAAATGTAATTTCACTTGCTGCACTCAAGAAGATGCATGCAACTGTACTCTCTCCATATACATATTTGACACATCATACACTATTGTAATTGTATATGTGGCTCAATAAATATTATTATTATTATTATTATTATTATTATTATTATTATTATTATTATTATTATATTGGCAGTTAAATAATTTGTGTTTTATTGCCTTGACACTCACTTATTTTTACTGCAGTTTTTATTTCTTTTGGATGCTTAATGACAAAAGGAATTCATTACTAGTAAAAGTTTGGAGTCTGTTTAGTAAAAGAATCTGCAATAAAGTTTAAAAAACAAATTACACAAGATATATTTTTCTACCTTTCCAGATGCAATGAAATACAAGTGTGCAATTCCAAATCCAAAATAACTATAATTTTTAATATTTGTGCTTTATTTTTTTTGACTAGAACAGTCAAAACAAAATTCATTAATGGTAAGAGTATAAAATAATTAAAAGAGTAATTTAATAATTTAAAGAAATTTTCATCAGCTTTTAACATTTGTTCATTTTTCCTCTAAAATATAATAATTTCTTGGTAATACACATATCTATTTATGTAATGATTAATAATAATAATAATAATAATTATAATAATAATAATTATAATAACAATCATATGCAATATTATGGTGCATTTTAAGATTTTTGTGGAATAAAACATGTTCAATTTGAGACAACAAAATGAATTGCACCTATTTTGAGTAATATAACTAGATTGGATACTGAAGAAAAATAAATTACACATCATTCAAGACACTCTAACATAATTTCTTGTATGAGTATTTGTGTTTCCATGATCACAAAGCTATTTAAATAATTGAAATACAAATGTTTCATTTTTAAAACCATACCTGCAATTATATGAGCTTACGTTCTTGTAATCTTATGTTCTAAATAATACTCTTAGTGAAACTACAAGCACTAATAACTCCAAATGAAATGCCAGCTTGTTTTTTAATTACATTACTTTTTTCTTTACATTACATAATTTTTGTTATTCATTTCATTTTCATTATATTACTTCACAAGTAATTTCTTTACGTTTTTATGTTTCCTTTCATGTACATTTTAATCTCGTATATTGTAATCCATTGTTCATGTATTGTAACAAATTTATTATAGTTTATGTTCACACACAAATTTTTTTATTCTTCTGTTCAATTGTCCAATTCTCCTTTCTTCATTTGAAATATCTTTTAAAATTATAGAAATGTATCAAAATTATTATGTTTTATGTAATTGCAGAAATTAAGATTTATTTGTTAATATAATAATGTTCTGTTGACAAGCTAGAATGTCCCTCTACATTGAAAATTATTTTTCAAGAACTGCTGAAGCTCGACAAACTCTGCATATTGAAGAACAACTTCCACATCAGTTACACTCATGCATATTTTACCATGGACGAACAATTCTTAAAGTTCATCTGAATGACCCATTATTCGTGCGCATTCTTCCACTTCTTTATTTCAGTTTTTTTCATCATTCAACATGAACTTCAATGTGATCATTCAAGATGATCTTCAGAGTTTCAGCATCGCTGTATTGATTACAATAATTCTTCATTTCTCTTAGTGGATTTGAGGGCATAAATGCTTATTTCAAATGCTGCTAAATGTGGTACATCCTTGATGTCTCAGTTTGAAACTTTCACAGATGCTGGAAACCACATATTCATTGGACAAGACTTGTGATATGTGTCATATGTGTCATTCATTGTGTCAAGTACCTTCTTAAAATGCAGTCATGCCACAAAGAATAGCATGAATACCTACTGTAATTTGTTTTTGAAGTTGAACCCCTGTAAAGAATTATTTGTTATCACTTGACTGTTTATTCCTTCTTCAAATTATTCTTTATATTTCCATTTATTATTCGTTCTTTTATCCATTATGACCAACTGAGTATTCAGTCATGCTTTGTGAAATTAACTATTACAAGTCGTTTGAAACTAATTTTGAATTACTATTTATGTACACATAACACATTATACCGGGTCTACATCTTAACTCCCAACCCATATTTGAAAACACCACCTCTTTTTATGGCAATTTTGCAGTGGATGAAATACCTTCGGCATCCCTTTCATTTTTAGCGATCCCCAGCCCCGTGCTCTCAGATTTTTGGCTAAGAGAATGTGGCTAATTTTAGCTGGAGGAAAGAGAAAGCACTTATTCTCTTATTCTGTCCTTGTTACTTTTCAACTTACTGCAGCTACTTATAATAATAGTAGTTCTTATGTTATTGTTATAAATAACGAAGAACTTGGTGGTAGTCTTTCTAGAGATCTTTTTGATTTCTCTCTGAGCTGGCTCTCATTAAATAATAATTATTGTTATGTTGCTGTTAATAAATCGATAAATCAGTCATGACTTCCCTCCACATCTTCGGTATTACAGTTCTGTTGCCTTAGTATACTGGACAGAATCACTTAAAGAGACGTTTTGTTTGTCTGCTCATGCCTCTGCCCACCCCATCCACCCACCCTGCACAGCTGGAAAATCCCAGCATGTGAGCCATGTACCTGCCCGTTGAAGCTCTTGAATGGGAAAAACACAGAAACAGGAAAGTTGTTGCAGCTTATGATCTGACTGTCACCTCCTCTGCTGTCCTCTGATGTGCCAGCCACAACTGCCTTGAAAGAAGGCAAAGACACACGGTTGCCCAATTGCTAAAAAAAAGAACCAGGGCTCCCAGACATGAGTTGTGAGTTAAGATAAGACCTGGGATATGAAGGGATTGGTGGAAGATAATCCTAACCCACATATCTATAATTTGTAATGGCCAGTAGAAACACAATGTTTTTGTAAAGGCTAATGTGTCTGAGTTTCTATATTCACTTCACTTGCTGCTTTGTACCCTCATATTGACACATTTATAAAGTGTTTTGATTGTAATGTTTGTTTTTATTGTAAAATCTTTATTTTGGATTTATGAAATGTGTGTTAACACTGTGTTCCCTTGTACCTTTCATATATTTTCAGAAATTGTATGTTCAGCCTGTAATAAAGTAATGAATGTATAATTAAATATTTTATTAGCATTAATTCTTCTTTGTAGGGTGAGGGGCAGCCACCATTGCCACTGATGGAACCAAAGGAGGAGGTTGTAGAGATTAAGCAGGAAGAAGAGGTGAGGGTAAATTTAGGTGATATTTTAAAGATGCTTATACACTGGTTAGTGTATATATTGGCTGAATTGTATGAAAAAGTAGAGAAATAATGAACTTAAGAATATTAATGATAATTAAAGACTGTATTCCTGTGTAACTACACCTTTTCTTTGCTAACTGGAAAGTGGATGAAACCTTAACAGAAATTTGAATTCTGAAACATACGTTATTTTAGTATTTGTTTTATTTTGCACGAAATTGCACATTTCAGGCTGCCTGAAAATTGCACATTTGGGGATTTTACTGGATGAATTTGTAAGATTCATAGTTTTATCGCATAAAATGCAATATTTATATTATCAACTTGTTTTAATTTATCATTTTAAAGATTTCATTGAAGAATAAAGTTTTATGTCATAATCCAGCAGTGTATTCAGATGATCTGTGAAACCCCAAGTGCTGTTTAATGTGTATAAATTCTGCATTTTGTTACCATATGAACCAAATGACTATACCTTTCATGATAACTAGTGTCTAATTAAAATTTCTGAAAAATTCCGGTTGGGAACAGGGATATGTGATGTCATTATGAATTAGGTCCGTTGCTCTTGTTTGTGGCTGCTCAACCAATGCTATGTTTGGGATCTATTTTCCCAATTGGATCACATATCCATTATGTCAGACTTCAATGATGTCATTTATCCATTATGTCAGACTTCAATGATCTTACCAATTGGAGATTGCATATGCGAATCATACTTGACCTTATGTCCGGATGTGAAGCTTAGTGGCAAGCGCTCTGCATCTCAAATTCATAGAATTTCTCGGAGAAGATGCAAGATATGAGAGAGAATGAACACAGTTTTTGGCCTCTTTTAGCTGTGTGCAGCAGAGTGAGGCTCAGCACACAGACAAGTATAAATGTGGAACGAGGATTTTCCTGTCTGAAACATATATTAGTTGATAGAAGAATTTCTCAGAAAATAATTTGGAAATACACATGATTGTTAATTATAAGAAAAATGATTAAGAACATTTCTTTTGTAACATTAGTATTTTTTTTTATTTCTGAAGGTATATTTGTATTTTTCAATTTTTGTATTTTTATGGGAATTTAATTTTGTTTGTGAATAATATTTAAATTATCAAATATGGGTTGTTTAAACAACATGTACAAACATAATTATAATAAAAACACTTATATCATGATATTTTATTCACCTTAAATATGACATTCAAAATATAAAATAAGTTGATAAGTGGATTAATTAGAGTTTTAGGCACATAACATCGTTTTGCAAAGTTTTGATAATTTTTTGCACATTTTGGTGTTTTTACTGCACGTTTTAGAGAGTTTTACTGCATGAAAGTCTGGTCTTCAGTGATAATAAATACTTCCTATTCTTTTTTAAAATTCTTCTTTACATTTCCATTTATTATTTCCTTTTTATTTTATTTAGATGTGTACTTACAAAATGTAACACTTGTAAATATGTGTATTTACTTTCAGAATATGTATACATACAACCTGGTAAAAATAAATTCATAAATTAATCACTAAAAAATAATAAATATTTAATTTTGTTTATCTTTTCTGGAATAAGGTGCAGCCACCATTACCATTGCCATGGCCGTGGCCGTTGTTGGAGCCAAAGGAGGAAGTTGCAGAGATTAAGCAGGAAGAAGAGGTGATGGTAACACTTTGTACAAAATACATTACACAAAAGATTGTACACTAGTCACTGTAGATGCTGAATGAATTGAAATAGATATGACAAACGTACAGGAATATTTAACTTTGGATTAACTTCATTATAATACTTTATTACCAGTGTACCCATGCAAGATACCACCCTCTTCCCTATCCTATCACATCCATATTAAGGGGAAAGGTTGTTAATGAAACGTGTTTATTTGTTTAAAAATGTATAACAGTAACTTCCAACGCGCTTACAGAATATCAAATGAAAATAAAAAAACTATATAATTGATGTTTGAAACAAATTTTCAATAAATTTTCAATTCAGTATTTTAGTATTGTGAATTGTTCCAATTGTTCTTGGAACAATTCACAATACTTCCTTAAAAACATCTGAATTAATATAATGTTTTTACTCCTGAAAAAGCTACATAAATTTGTCCATGTGAAAATGCAGGATTGGCGGATTTGGCACATCTCTGAACAGTGGATTACTATCATTCAGTAGCGCAGCACAGTCCCGGGGAGAGCTAGTTAGGGGTGTGCCTGCATCCTGCATACAGGTAGCGATTGTGGTGGGTGTAACGTAAAAGTACAGATAGCTGAAGGCAAAACCGTTCAGATTTAACACCCACACCCTTGAAGTCAACACTGTTTTCTTTTCCAGAGGGCGTTGCTGAAGTACACTGAATTGTTTGTGAAGTTGAATTTTTAAGAACAGGTTAAGCAGTAAAATGTAATTGGGGTTGTTTCTTGATATTTTCTTTATATTAGGTCCAGAACTCCACAAAACAAAATATCAGGCTCACATTTAGTGGAAAAAAATTGCTTCACGTCTAGTCCTACCAGAAATAAATGTGGGGAAATTAAATATGGTTTTAGTAGAAATGAATGCCAAGCAGTAAGTTTTTGGTTTTGTATGAAAGTTACGGAGTTGCATCCTTTGAAAAATAAAGAAACTTGAGTGGGAGTCTAGGAGAAGACATGACAAAAAAGGTTATTGATTTGAAAATGTTCAAAATAACTTCAAACGTATGTATGTTCTGCCAGTTGTAATAAATATCAGTCGAAGTATGAAGCAGTTTTAATGACAGAATTTGGAAAATAAATTGCTGATCAAAATATTGCTACTCAGCTATTACACAAACCCTCAGAAATCAATTTTGCGAGTGTTGTGAAGTGAAGAACATAGTTATAGAAACTTTTGTGAGAGTAAGAATTTACTATTTGTTAAAGTCAACAACAGAGAATTATTTCAGCCAGGAAAAAGCAAGACAAAATATTTAAATTCCAACATTTGGAAAATTAATATTTCATTAGTAAGAAAAAAAATAGAAAATAGTGTAGATGTGGTTTTGAAAATAATTTGTAGTACTGTGAAAAATGGTTTTAATTTTTGTACTTATCTAGATTAGCAGTTTCTAGACATTTTCATGAAAAGTAAAGAAATAGTTATTCCGTAACACATTATTAAAATTCAATCGACACATTAATTAGATTTAAATAATTTCTTTTCTTAAAAATAATTGAAAATTGTACCTCACCTGTTGTATATTTAGGTATATTTGAGAAGAAATTAAAATATATAAACATTTTCTTTTCAGTCATATTTAGCAGAACAAAACTGTATTGCAACTGTAGTATTGAATGTAATTGGCGATTGAATGTGATTGGGGTCACTGAACATTACATTGTCAAAGGGCATTTAACACAAAGCTGTGCCACTGTATAAGTATGCTGTGGTAGCATCAAGAAACACCGAATTGACAAAATGTAATAGAATGTCCAGAAATATCTCCTTCAGTAGATAGTGAAATGGGAAACGTTTCTTTGAGGCATTTGGCTTCAAAATTTAATGTTTTAAGGTCCTTTAGGAGTTGTTAAAGTATACATACTGCACAAGTTGCGGGTTGCATTTGACATGAATATTTAGATGCAATTTTTTAACAAATCATTCATATTTTTAAAGCCAAAGTGCAATTCATCACATCTCTGTGAAATTCTCTTTCTTTGAGGTCTCATTTATAAAGATTGTGCATGTGAGAGCTGCAAATACTGAGCAGCCTATACTACTGAAATAATATAGGATAATATTATTATTGTTATTATATTATTATCATCTATATTATTATTATTATTATCATCTATATTATTATTATTATTTTTCCTTTAAAATACTTTTTTTTAATTCTAATCCATTATTTGTTTTGCTATTTATCATAACAAATTATTGTTATAAAACTACTCTGCAATATAATGAAAGCAATAATTACAAATTGATAGAGCAATTTTTATTTTACTTCCATGTATACTTAACCCATTGTTTATTATAAGATGTACATATTTTTCCAAAGTTTGTATATGTACATCTTATAATAAATGAATAAATAAATATTTTTCAGTGTTTATTTTCTTGTGTAGGATGAGGTGCAGCCGCCATTTCCATTATTGGAACCAATTGAGGAGGTTGCAGAGATTAAGCAGGAAGAAGAGGTGGGGGTAACACTTAGTGACTGTTACATAAAATGTTACCTTGTTTATTTCATTTGCACATTACAGAATGGATTGAAATGTGCAGTAAAATACCAGTATAACGAAAATATAGGGATCTTGGTAATTGTTTTATTTCAGTGGAAATTTCATTTTGTTGAAGATCAATACATTGTACATCAGCATGAATGTACAAATTAATAAGCAGTGCCATATCTATCATCAGTCCAGCTGGTGCAAGCTACTGGGTTCTCTAGGCAAATGCCCCCTTCCCCCACACACACACACTTCAGGGTGTTTGTAAATGGGTTACTTTTGTGATTTTCAAGAAGTTACTTTCAATGTTTTTCCAAGGAAACCAAAGTTCTTTTCAAACTCAATTTTCTTTTCCTAAATACCATCCCAATATTCAGGATTTACTTTGTATGTCATTTTGAAACTTTAGGGTAGCTGATTTTCTAATAAAATATCAGGTTTGACTGACATATCTCCTTGAAGATATATAACTTTAGAAAACAATGACATCCAACAACTTCACTTTCTCACCTTACTACATATGTGGTAGAGAGAAAGTATTGTATATGAGGAGTGGAAATCTGTGATTTTTTTGTCAGAAAAGCTTTTATTGTTGCCCTGGTAATGAAAAAGTGAATAAATCTTGTTTGCATATGTAGTAAATTACTTCCCCCAACATGTGTAGATAGGATCCATATTTTCTGGGTCCTAGATACTGAAATATCGAGTGATGGCAAAAACCTCAGGCCTTCTGTGGTCAACATCCAAACCATTCAGATGATTTTTTCCACAATTCATATTCTCTGAACAATCTAAATGAACTCTAGCCTCTAAGAGCTTGAAACAGATATTGTAATTTTGGGGAACTTTACATGAAGCTTCAACATTTTTGAAATTTTCTCAAAAATTACTCCAAACTTGTTTATTAAACCTTGTTCTTAAATGGTGCAGATCTCATTTTCATTGAAATCCCTGATTTTTTGAAAATTGCAAAAGTTCAAAATTTTTTTGTCTTCCTATAACTGTAATAATGAAGATAGATTTTTTCTTTAAAGACAAACGGACCTTCAAATAAAGTAGTGTATAATTTTTTGAAAATGAGTATTTTCACATAATTTTGCATGAAATTTTTGCATGCCATTTATAAACAATTATTTTCTCAATAAATGCTCCAAATTTTATCTTTGTTTTCTGCTCATGGCTCATGAATGGCCAGAAAAATATTGGTGTTCATGTCAGTTCAGCAAAAACTGCGTTTTCAAAAATCGCATAGTTGTAATACCGCAATGTTTTTGTTGTCAATGAAATCTGCTCTCAAACATCTATGTTTAAAAAAGATTATGTACAATTTTTTGAAAAATTTTTAGGTTTTGTGTAATTTCTACTTGAAATTGATGCAATTTATACAAGAAGTAATTTTAAAAAGGCTCAAAATTTTTTCAAAGTATAGTGCAAAGAACACTTAAAAAATGGCACAGATCTCAGTTTTGTTTAAGTCTGTATTTTCAAAAATTGCAGAAGTGAGAAATAATGGAAGAAACTATTAAATTTTTAGGGCTCCTGCACACTAGCGTTGCATTGACACATGTTAAGTAATGCACATCATAGAATATTGCTGTATCTTATGCGAAATGGCTCATGAGCACTTTGGCCATTCTCCATAAGAATTGACACCTGTCAATGCAACGTTCATGTGACACTGCCTTAAGCATCACCACAAGTGAGTTAGGCCAAATGACAGTGTACATGGTGAAGTTACTTCATGGACCTGAGTTGAAATCTCAGTGCTGAGAAACAATTTTTGCTGATTGGAAACAGTTCTGCAGATTCATGTAAAATAATATTGAATAGCCATTACAAGTAAAACAAGAAACTATGTGCTGTTGAGCACCACCAGTTTTAATTTAATATATCACAAAAGATACTCCATTTATTAAAATTACCTTAACATATCTGTAATTCATTTGATAGAGGTAAGATTAACTCCAATATCCAACCTTTGAGTTTTTAGCCTCCACTCCCGTTTGCTAGGAATAGTTTTGACTCTGTAAAAAAGGGGTAATATTTATTAGGTGAGAGGAATTGACCTGATATCGTATTTCTAAAACCTAAAAGATATTATGAATTTTTACAATATAATATGGAGTGAGGATATTGCAAGTTTGAATTTCATTAATATGAAATGTATTTTACTGACAACTCATTGGTAAATTGATGATATCTTGAAAATCATTTCATAAAACTGACATTTTTTTTACATCATCAACTAGCTGCAATGACTTTTCATTGTAAATAAAGTCTTGGGGACTATTTAACTTCAAAATAATTATGTTTTTTTTCTGCAGGAGTTGGAGCCTCCTGCTGCAGTTTTTATACAATGTGGGACTGATGAGACTGAGGTAAAAGGAGAGAAGTAGAGAGTGGCAAACTTTTAACTTTCTCATATACATACGTATATAGGAAGAAATATAGAGATATGTAGTATAGAGATAGAGTATAATATGTAATATAGAGAAAATTACGTAATGCTGTGGAAAATCAATTTTGAGATTTCAGCAGAAATCTACATTTTGTGGTCCCCTGATACTGAAAAAGTGTTGTTTTTTTCAAAATGTCTGTCTGTGAACACTATACTTGTGCCTAAACCACATATATGATCTTTTCCACATTAAAGAAAACCCTGTCAATATTGGTGTAGTTAAAGCTTGGAAATTTTGAAAAACATTCTTTAAAATTTGGAGGTACGTTACATGAAGACTCCTGGATATTTTCAAAATTTTCTCAAAAACGGCTCCAAATTTTTCCTTTAAATTTCTTGTAAGAATAGAGTTAAATACACTTATAAATGTGGCATAGGTCTTATTTTCACAGTTAACTGTGAATTTTCAAAAATTGCAAAAGATTGAATTTTTTTCAGCATTTTCCTCCAACTACAAAATTGAAGACAGATTTTTCCTTCAAATGAAATTTGTTGTTCATTAATAGTTCTTTCATAAAGGTATTGTACATTTTTTGAAAATTTTAGTAGTTTTCTTGCAATTTTAAATAATAACAAAAACAAGATTTTCTCTAAAACGGTTTCAAATGTTTGGTAGGAGTAATGCCAAAATTTCCCTATACGATGACATAAATGCCATATTGCTCTATTCTTTTGTTTTTACAAACCTGTAATTCTTTTTTTACTTTTCTCTTAAGACAGAAATATTTACACTAGATGCAATTTCTTCACTTTCTTAGATTTTTGAGTACGCATGCTTTAAATAATGTATTAAGTTTCTTGAAAATTCACCAGATTTCTGTTAAAATGAGCTCAAAATTCCGCATTTTCAGAAACACTCAAACACAATTTTTTCAAAAATGGCTCCCAGTTTTTTCTTCAAACTTTTCCAATAGATACTGGTAAATTTCACTGTTTAATATGATGTAAAGTTCATTTTTGTGTATTCTTTTTGAAAATTTTCAAAAATTACACATGTAATTTTTTTAAAATATCTCTCCCACCATTCATTTGCACATTTCTATCGATTTGTATACATTATTGTATTTGTGAGTGGAAGTGCTTCAAATGACTTCAAATTAAGTTTTTTGAAAAGACGAAAGATTGCTTAAAAAAGAGCTGTAAATTTCCCATTTACAGTAATGCTTAATTGGTATTTTCTTAAAAACGACTTTTTAATGAAAATTTCTATTTAGGACAAGGTTTTACTCTTCTTTCATATTCTTGAAGTCATATTTCGTTTCTACTATTAAGAAGTTAATGTAGAAGTTAGTTAAGTTAATGTAGGATTACTCCCCAGCACACAAATTTAACGAAGGATTACTCCCCAGCGCAAAAAGCGCTCAACAGTACTTGCATCAATTATTAGACGCAGCAAATTAAAAAATTTTTTTAATAAAACAAAAAGTTGAGAACAAGTGAAGAAAATGTACTATCGGTGATGATAGATGGCAGCTGGCCAGAGAATGGAGCAAGACCTTAAAGCCAGTCCACACTAAGGAAATTAGATAAATATGCTACAAGAAAGTCTGTGTCATTCTGTAACATCTCTAGTTTTGTAATGACAGTGATACAACGGTTAACCTATTATCTTGAAAATAATTTAATAATACTTCCTTTTTTTAACATCAGCAATAGCTGTAATGATTTTTCATTGTAAATAAAAAGTATTGGAGACTATTTAACTTCAGAATAATTATGTTCTTTTTCTGCAGGAGTTGGAGCCTCCTGCTGCAGTTTTTATACAATGTGGGACTGATGAGACTGAAGCAAAAGGAGAGGTGAGTAGAGTGTGGCAGGGTTCTTTTGTAATGTTAAATGGTATGGGGCTCTATACTATGGTTAACTATTATTTTGAAAATAATTTCATAATACTGCCCTTTATTTAAATCAGCAATTTCTGCAATTACTTTTCATTATAAATAAAAATATAGGAGAATATGTAACTTCAAAACAGGGGTGGACTTCTACACATCCATTAATTTTGTCGCCCCTTGAGATTTTATATTATTTCTAAAAAAGAGATTATGATTTGTGTAAAAATGTGTGTGTGCATGCATGTGTGTATATAAATATAAGATAATACTTTAAAATGATTACAAAAAATAATAATAATAATCTAAATCAATATTAGCAATCAGTGCATCACTTAAGATGTGCATGAATTGAAATGTAGACTAATTTGTTCTCTTTTGATGGCACCACCTGATTCTGCGTAATCTCTGATGCTTTGCATTGCATTCGAATCTTCCTACTCTGTTTTCTTAAAATTAATCTAATGGAGAGCCTTCTCCTGGAATTCATAGAAACGATAACAATGCAATTAGTATTTTCCAATATATTTCATTATAGAAATATAAAATTGCCATCTATATAAACAAATCAAAAAATCTTTAATTAAGATGATTAATAAAAATTTTAATTAATAAAATTATTTTTGAGAACTTTATACTTTTAATTTTCATACATAATATTTTAGGATTCACAAAAACCTATATATTACTAGAATATTACTAGAATTTGTATACATAATACCTCAAATTTTATTATTTTGTAATAATTTGGATTAATGACAAAAAATAGCAATAATCTGAATGAATATTAGCAGTCAATGCATTACTCACGACAACCTCCTTTTCTTTCTCTCTTTTCGATTGTGTTATGTTCACAAACACAGATTTATGACAATGAACCGCAGAAAGTACATTGGTCACAATTCCAGAATCCAAAAGAGTATACCATGTCACAAGCCAAAATCAAAAACCAAAAGTCCGGGAGATGTACCAAAAAACTAGCTATGTCAAACCAAGAAATACACCAGAATGAACCAAAATTACTGCCGGGCCTACACTCACTTCTACACGGTACAATCTCCTCACTCAAGTTTACTCAATACACGGTTCCTAGCGTTGTGTCTCTCTGGCTGGCGGCGCCTGCTTTTAAAGCGGGCGGCGCCGGAGACTCGCTGCACCGCACCTGGCCGGAGGGCCAGCCTTCCTTTTAAGTTCGGGCGTCGCCTTTTCCGCTTCGCCGCCTCTGCCGACTTCCTCGGTCGCCACTGAGCGCTGCCACATTGGCGCGCTCTTCAAACGTGGTTATACAGCCGCAACAAATTTCACCACTTGATTTTATGTAATCTTTCATGATGATGCTTTCAGTTCAAATGAAATATGAAAAAAATTCAACTGAACGCAAATTTGTTTATATTTCTTGAAATGGTTTGTATTTAACATTTTGACAGATTTTATTAAAATTGCAGTAGACAAATTTTGACTTTCAACAAACAGCAATCTCGTGTTTAAACAGTTATTTATCTGGAAAAGATCAACATGGAGAAATATGTATATTGTTGATTTATTCCTGCTATACTGATTGGGAATAATTATTTTCTACTTATTTAAAAATGTACATTGTGACTAATGCCTTTACTTTTGAAGCGAAAACTAATACTGAATCTGTTTTCTCACTTCGTAATTGGACTAAGTCTAAGAAAGAAAAAAATAGAATATGAGTTAATTTCAGTTTTAGTTTTAAACAAACATAACATTAAAATTCACAATGTTATAATTTGTGGAAAATTTGCGACCTCCGAAATGTGCTGTCCCGGACTATAGGCTGTTCAGCCCATATGTAAAACCACCTCTGCTTCAGAATAATTGTGATTTTTTCTGCAGGAGTTGGAGGCTCCTGCTGCAGTTTTTATACAATGTGGGACTGATGAGACTGTGGCAGAAGGAGAGGTGAGTTGTGTGGCCAACATTTTTTGTAATGTAAAGTGGTATGGGACTCCATACTCTGGTTAACCTATATTACCTTTTGCACTGATTTATTAATTACTCACTCAAATCTCAAACAGTATCCTCTGCATTTTAAGTGTAGTACATCTTACACTCTGAGAACTGGAGGTGTCATTCACAAAATACAGTGGTTGGTGCATTGTTACCAAAAATTATGAAACGCATGATGTCTGTGTGGCATCATGCATCATGTCTGATAAGATGGAAGTGTGTGGTTCCAAATAAATGGTGTGGGTGTGTGCATGGGTGTGAATGTGTACATTTACAATTACATAATACTAGCTGACCCGGCGAACTCTGTTCCGCCTTAACAGCCGGTCCCATCTTTTTCTCGCGTCGCACTCACTGTGAGAAACTGTACTATTCTTGTTGCACTTGTGATAATAAAGCAATTGCAGATTTGTATTTTTCTCTCAAACAAAGGAGAATTTCAAAAAAATTGATATTAAATAGATAATTAAAAAATCTATTACGTAGCAGAGCGTTTTTTTTGGAATTGATTTTTGTTTAAGAGAGAAATACAAAGCTGTAATCATAGGGACCGGCTGTTAAAGGCAATAAATAAGCAGATTTTGGAATTTATTAAGTTAAATTGTTTATTAGAAAATACAAATAAAAAAATTAAGTAGATTAATCATTCATTATTGTTCCTGTATTTTGGTGCATAGGTTGCACTCTTCAGTTAAGTACTTTGTGATACACGACATTTTTTGTTTTATTATCAGGCGCAGGTTACAACAGGCAACAATGACCGCTAACATGCGAAATCACGCGAAAACGTGCAAAAACGTGCGTTCTCACACAGGAACGCTGTCGAACGGGATAAACAGTATCCTATGTCCGTCTCCTGGTTCTAAGCTTCCTGCTCACCAATTTTCAGCCAAATCGGTACAGCTGTTCTTGAGTTATAAATAGTGTAACTAACACGACTTTCTTTTATATATATAGATTACTATCTCAATGTTTTCAAGTTATAACAAGTCAATCAAGATGGAGTTGCTTGATTTTTTTTTAAATTTCAGTTTTCATTCATGAAGGCGATTTTTTTCTTCTTCCCCTTCTTTTCCTCCTCCTTCTCCTCTTCATGCTTAGGCAATATTACCTGCTGTTTTTTTCATCACTTTGGTAGTCAACCAACATCTCTTCTTCCTTGTGGGATTTAATTACTCGTAGCTCATGATCCTCTTGAGGCATTCATTCTGTTTATATACACGAGTATCACAATGATCACATTGTGATCTCTAAATGTTTAGACAGTTATTCAGCAGAAAATATTTTTCTTGGCACTTAAACTTGGTTACCGAATTTAATCGTTTAATATCATCTGGCAATGTGTTGTAAAATTATACACATGTATTGTATGTGAACTTTTAGTTGTGGCTGTTGAGACTGACACCTGATGAATATGATTACTACGACGAATGTTATAGATATAGACATTGGTATTAGCTGAAAATATGTTCCCACACTTGAGTAAATCATTTTTGGTAGAAACTATTGATTCATAATTCAACAGACAAGGTAATGGCAAAATTTCTAACTTAATAAAGAGAGGTTTACAAGAATCACATGGGTGAAATTGGATTACTCGTTTTTGTGATTTAAATGTCTGGGAACTATTCGAAGTGTTTCCTCAGAATATTATGCCATATCACAGGCGGGAATAACATTCTCGAAACATACAACGAGCGTATGGAGGATGACTGAATTGAAAGAATTCTTAATGCGTAGCATCATGAACTTCATTTTGTGTTAACACGAATAAATTTATTCGTTTATATAGACGTTTAATTTGGGGTTTGACTGAATTAGCAGACTCCAAAATTTTGTTACCTTAATATCTGACATTTGCACATCGTTCGTTTTCAATGGAGCATGCCTCTTTCCTCTCCGCGGAGCCACTTCTCCATGCAGTGACATACCCGCCAGCTGCTCTCCGTCTCTTTTCCCTCTGCAGAGCCGCTTCCAACCCCGATCACCAACCCTCCACGTAATGAGGTAGCCGCCAGCTGCTCCCCGCCTCTTTCCCCTCCGCGGCGCCGCTTCTAAACCCTGTTCACCACCTCCTCCCCCCCACGGAGTGACGTAGACGCCAGCTGCCCCCGTCTCTTTCCCCTCCTACCCCTTCACGTAGTTGACGTTGCAGCTAGCACCTCCCCTTCGCGGAGCCGCTTCCATCATCAATCACCACCCCTCCACGAAATAGCGTATATATGTATGTATGAAACCCCATGTGGTCTACAACACCACATTGACTTGCTTCATCAGGGGTACAAGTCCCCGGGATGGGCATCTATGTCTTTGCGGCTTCTATCCTCACCCCCCACCGACGTGCAAGCACGCCGACGGGCTAATGTCCGGATCCAGCCGGAACCCAGTTTGGCCCTCACGGCAACCTCTCCATACAATGCCTGGGTAAGGGCTGCCCTGCCAGCTCAGAGCTCCTAGCTTTCCAGGCTAGTACCGGAGTCAAAAAATACACCACTCACATGCGCCGGGAACAAGTTCCCTCCTCTTTGCCCAGAGTATCGGGCCACTGCACGACGAATCCGAGAGCCCAACTGGGGTCCACCTGAAATAAGGTCCAGGCTGCTCGGAGCCCCAATCCCGTCTACCTATTGCTTACCGCCAGCTATGGACCGGGGTCACGCCAGAACCTGAACAACCTGACGGGTGGTATCTAGTTTCCCGTCGGACTTTAAAGTGGGATCCGGAGTACTCCGAAAAGCATCCTTTGCCCGATCTCACCCAAAGGTCGACGCGCCATAGGCCCAACTGGTGGGTAGCCGGGTGAACCTGACTTTCTGGAGCTTAACTTCGCCTTCTCACTGCCTGTACCTTGAAGCTATCGACGTGAGCGGCGCCACGAGACTCGGGTCCGGGTGGTCGTCTACAACACTCCACCAGAGACCAGGACAACCTACGCCATCGTCATCCCCCCCCCCCTGCGAGATATGAAATAGCGTAGCCGCCAGCAGCTCTCCGTCTCTTTCTCGCCTCCACTGAGCCGCTTCCAACCCTGATCACCATCCCTCCACGCAGTGACGTAGCAACCAGCTGCTTCCCTCCACGGAGAGCCTCTGCTGGCAGCATAGTAATTCATATAATACTGTGACGTAGTAGGATGAAAAACGCAGACGACTGTTCTGATAGATATTTACAATATATTTACAGTACATTTACAATTAATTTATACAGATTATAGTACAAAAAGCTAACCCCTTGGCAACCTTTCAGTTCTCTTAGCCGCGAAACCCCGCGACCGTCCCTAGGCCTCGCCCAGAACCACTGCTTCGGAAGCAGCAAAAAGCAACGCGAGATGCGAAGCTGTCGGACATAGAGTCCCGTAACTACACCAGTTACATGGCTTGTCGCCAAACCGATCTTCGACCCGAAGATCACGTGCAATGATAGCACTGGAGATACCTCTCGTCTTTCGACACCCAGCGTATCCCGCGAGGCGCCTGTCAGCGCGGCCTTAAATATCCGACGGCTCGCCCCCACCCTACAAGCAGCGGGCGTCATACGGCTCGCTGGCCAGCCTTTCCAAGTCTGCAACCGACATCTCTTAAACTCGCCTCCGCGCGCGTCCTTTTCAAGGAAATTCCAGCCGGGATTCCTACGGAGCTTTTCCAACCGGCGCGGCTTGGCGCCGCCGCCCTAACACCCCCATCCACATCCGGCTTAGCGCGGGTTTCCCCGAAGCGGCCCGGCGCGGCGGCGCCGGACCACGCGACGCTACAATACACAATACCTTGTGTCTTAATGTAACTCCATTGAAATGTCTGAGCTGCTTGATTGAAACAAGGTTGTATTGATTGCAGGGTCCTCTTGCAGAGTGCAATGAAGACGATTCTATTGATTCATCAATACAGAAAGGAAGATATCTGTGCCCAAGTAAGTATAATTTTACTGTAGTAGATGTATCTACATGAATTAAATCTCAAAATTTACTCACTACAATTTTTTAAAACCCACTTTGAGTTAAAACACAAAGTTTATATTTATTGGGGAAGTTTGGTATGTTAGCGAACCCCCAGCAGAGATATTAGTGTACAAAATTTGGGGAAAATTCAAGATTCCAAGTTGCAGCAGGGTGTAATTTTTAAGTGGTACGCTACTTATTGATATCTTGTGGAAAGTAACTCCTCTGCTCTGCTGTTTTCTTAAACGAATATAGTTCTGAAGATTGAAATTTGTTTATTCGCATTCGATAGTTTGTTTTGATTGCAAAGAAAGACATAATTGGTAGATAAATATCACATTGATTTGTAGGTCAGAGTTGACTAAATCCAGTCCATTTTAAGTTAATTAGCCACAACAATCTGGCACTGAGTAATTTACAAAACCGTAAGCATCTACAAACGAGAAAAATTGTGTGCAGCTTACAACAAAAATCGCCGCCATTTGTGTACCATGTACAAATAATTTTACTATCTCGCCCTTCGTAACGAGAGAAAGCATTGTAATCTTACAGCGGAAAACAGTGAATTTTCAACAGAAACACTCATATCGCCGGGCCCTGATTACGATAAAGTTGACAGATCTTGTTCCTATATACAGTAAAATACTTATTTTATAATGTTGTGTTGTCAGGATCCATGTTTTATGGGTCTTTGAGGTCGAAAAATTGATGGTAAAAGTTTGATCGCCTGCCTGTTCGTCAGTGGTCAACACTAGCTCCAAAACTATACAGCCGATTTTCTCCAAAATTGATATTCCCCAATTGATCTGAACGAACTCGAAGCTATGGGAGTTTCAGAAATATTTTTGATTTTTGAGGGTATATTATAGGCCTCAAAAATATTTTCAACATTTTCTCAAAAAAACTTCGATTTTTTTTTTTTTTTTAACTTTACGCTCGGAAAGTGTAAAGGGCACATTAGAGGACATGAGAGGAGAATGATGGAGGTCTCATGTTCGCTGAATTAACTCATTTTTTGAAAATTGCTTTTTTTTGGACGTCTTCCTACAACTATATTATGGAAGATAGAGATTTTTTACCTTCTCATATACATACGGAGTTAATATATGTAGTGTAGAGGAAGTTATGTAATGCTGCGGCAAATCGATTTCGAGATTTGAACAGAAATACATGTTTTAGGGTCCCCTGATACCGAAAAAGAGTTTTTTTTTTTTTTTTTTAAACGTCCGTCCGTCTGTAAACCTTACTTAAGTCTAAACCACGTATGAGGATTTTTTCAAAATTGAAGAAACCCCTGCCCATCTGGCTCTAGTTGGAGCTTTAAAGTTTTGAAAAACAATCTTTAAAATTTGGGGCCCAACACACATTTTCAAAATTTTCTCAAAAGCAGCTCCAATTATTTCTTTAAATTTCTTATAAGAATAGAATAAAATTCACTTAGAAAAGTTGCATGGTCTGATTTTCATGGTTATCTCTGAATTTTCGAAAATTGCTTAAGTTTCAATGTTTTTTTGGTGTCTGTAAAATTGAAGACAGATTTTTCCTTCAAATGAAATTTGCTGTCCATAAATATTTCTTTCATAAAGGTCAATGTAGATTTAAAACAAAAATAGTTTTTGTGCAATATTTACAATTTACAAATGGCTCCAAATTTTTTCTTTCAATTTGTGGTGGGGTTAGTGCCAAACTATCCATATTGACGCACCAAACCAACCATAATGACGACATAAATGCCATATTGCTCTATTCTTTTGTGCTTTCAAAAATTACAAAAATGTAATTTTTTGACTTGCCTCTCAAGTCGGTAATATTTACATTACAGGCGATTTCTTTACAACATTATTATATTATGAGTACATGTGCTTTAAATAATGTTATATAAAGTTTCTCGAAAATTGAACAGTTTTCTGTTAAAATGAGCTTATAATTCCACATTTTCAGAACCACTCAAACGCCAAATTACTTTAACGTAATTTTTTCAATATCACTCATGCCGTTAATATGCACATTTCTATCGATTTGTGTACATTATTGCATTTGAGAGTGTAAGAGCTTCAAAAGACTTTAAATGAAGTTTAAGGAAAGGAAAAGGAAAAGAAAGGGTTCTCTCTCATGGCATTCAATGAGTCAAGGCAATTATAAGCATTACTTCCCACGGCCATAGTTTATGTCACCGATAGGATGGGAAATGAAATACCAGTCAGAGCCCTGCTAGACTCGGATAGTGAAGTATGTTTTATAACAGAAGCTCTCGTGCAATTATTAGGTCTGTCCAGAACAAAATGTTATTATTCTACACATTCAGTGAATTATCTAAAGTCCGGCTCTGATGGAAAGGTAGACATTGTTGTCAAATCTCATGTCAGTAGCTGGCAAACTGGAGCCAAATGCTCATACATAGTGCCATCAATTTCAGTTAAAAATTCCCCCGCTTCTCAAGGTAGCAGATGAAACTTTTCATTTGTCAAACAAAGTTGACATCTTCTTAAACTCTGCTGTATTCTTTGAAGTGTTCAAAACCAAACTGTCACTGCCTGATGACATTCCTGTCATCTTAGATACGTGGCTAGGAATAGTAATTGCAGGAGCAGTTCTGACTAGCAAAATCGAGGAAGGGCGTAATGCCAAATGCTTTTTCCTCTTAGAGCAAGAAGCCACGGTAACAAATAATGTAGAAGTTGATATGCAAAGAATCTGGGAAGGGATTAAAAGAAGTGAGTTCTCCCCCTTTCTAAATCATGCAGTCCACCCTGCTGAAACTCGTATTTTAGCCACAACTCGAAGGCTACCTAGTGGACATTTTTCTGTATCTCTGTCTTTGAAGACAGATCCCTCAGTACTAGGGAGATCATACTACATTGCAAAGCAATTTATGTTGTCATTGGAACGGTGCTTTCGTAGGGACGAGAAGCTCAGAAGGGATTATGTGGTCTTTATGAGAGAGTATATTTCACTTGGGCATGCAGAAGAATGCCATGAAGGTAGGAGTGAAATATGTAATTTTGTTCCGAATTTCTGTGTACAAAATCCTAGTTCACTCACCACAAAATTGAGAATTGTGTTTCACGAATTGTGTTTCATGGAGTAAAAATCACGTCTGGGTACAGTTTAAATGATATTCTCTGGTCTGGGCCTACTATTCAACCTGAATTAATTGATATTCTCTTAAAATTTAGAATTTTTAATTGTGCCTTTGCTGCTGATGTAGAGAAAATGTATCGTATGGTTCAATTAGATGAAGAACATACTAATTATCAGAAAATTTTATGGAGAGAGCGCTCTTCAGCTCCTCTAAAAACTTGCAAATTAAAAACTGTTACCTATGGCCTTGCTTCCTCAGCTTTTTTGGCAATGCGGTGTTTGAAACAAATTGCTATTGATAATGAGGCTACTTTTCCAGAAACATCCCGTGCCATTGCCAACTCCTACTATGTAGATGACTTGCTTCATGGAGCCGATTCTGAAATTAAAGCAACTCATTTGTTTAAACAAATATCAGATCTTCTCTTAGAAGCTCATTTTAAATTGAGAAAGATTAAAAGCAATGCTAATTCTACGATAAATTCCTTGATTGGAGAAACCTCTGGGGAGGACCTCGTCGCATTAGGTTCAGATCTTTCTACAAAACTACTTGCTACTACCTTGCATCTAACCCACAGTATTCAAACTCCACCTTTGGCCGACTCCGACAGCTGGACCAAGAGAAAGGTGTTACATATAACAGCATCGCTTTATGTCCCCTTGGGCATAGTCACACCTGTGACCATAAGGTTTAAAATATTTTTACAGTTATTACAGGAAAGCAAGCTGGACTGGGATGTCAATCTAGATCCAGACTTACTTCATCAGTGGGAAATTTTACTCTCAGAAGTACCCTTATTGACAAAACAGATTTTTCCTAGGAAGGTGGCGCACGGTGGGGTGACCAGTATAAATAATAGGATTTGCAGATGCTTCACAAAGGGCATATGGTTGTGTATATGTAATCAGTGAAAATTCTCAGGAAGGACGGGCAAGTTCTCCGATAGCATCGAAATCGAAACTTGCACCTCTAGCTGGCACAACTATTCCTCGTCTTGAACTATGTGGCGCCTGTCTTGCTGGCCAAATTTATGAGAAAAGCTTATAAGGCTGTGTCGCTAGTTTGTAATGTCAAATCTGTGTACTTCTTTACAGACAGCACCATAGTGTTGCATTGGATAAAACATGGTCCAAATAAATCAGATGCCTTCATTTCTAATAGACTTGCCTCAATAGACAGTGTTCCCAGGTCAAGGATTGGTTACACATTTCGTCTAGAGACAATCCTGCAGACCCCATATCACGGGCAGTCAAAGCCAGAAATCTGGTTACTAATGACAGATGGTTTCATGGTCCAGAATGGATAACCCAGCCTGCATCTCAGTGGAACTCTCTGCCCAAGGTCACTGAAAGTGGTAATGAACCAGTACTATTTGATTCACAAACCTTTGTCACTACACCTTGTATCGAGGAAGAATCTTTTGTATCAGGACTTACCAAAAAGTGCAACTCTTATCACAAATTACTGAGGATAACAGCGTATTGCTTGTGATTTATCTATCAGTGTAGAGCGAGAACTTTATTATTGCCTAAGAGAGCCCGCCCTCTCACTACAAATGAGCTGCGAAATGCTCTTCTATTAAGACAATTCAGAAGGAAACCTTTTCTGATGAATATGGCGCACTGTCCAACAAAAGAGAGATTGCTAAAAATTCAAACCTCTTGAATCTCCATCCGTATTTAGACAAGGATGGCATCATTCAAGTGGGTGGAAGATTGGGACATTCGCTCGTGCTCCATGAAGCAAAACATCGAATTATTCTCCCTCGCGCACATGCATTTACGAGATTTCTCATTTCCATGATTCATTTGACTTATATGCTGGATGTCAGCTAATAGTGTCGATTGCTTGACAATGATTCTGGATTCCCTCAATTTGAAGACTAGTGAATAGTGTAATTCATCATTGCTTGCCCTGCATAAGATGGAACGTCAAACCAGCCACCCAAATAATGAGTGCACTGCCTGTTTCCAGAATCATGCAGTCAAAACCATGGGAGTTTACCTCAGTTGACTACTGCGGACCATTTCTGACTAAACCAGTCGTAGGCAAATGCAGAGCGCGTAGTAAATCCTGGATTGTTGTATTCGTATGTCATGCTACAAAAGCTGTTCATCTTGACGTAGTGGAAAACTTAACAACTTACGAATTCATAGCTGCTTTAAAGAGATTCGGGTCTCGAAGGGGCTACCCCCAAGTTATTTATAGTGATAATGCCAGAACATTCGTGAAAGCAAAAAGTCAGTTGGCAGAACTATCCAAGATTTTTCAGTACTCATAAGGAGCACTCGATTCTCAAAAACTTTCTTGCAATACACGGAATAGAATGGCAGTTTTGTCCACCTCGTTCACCATTTAGAAATTGGCTGGCTGAGGCAGCTGTAGGCTCCTTGAAATTTCACTTAAAACGCTCTCTTGGACAGAATTGCATTTCGCTCTCTGAACTCCATACTTTGTTTACACAAGTAGAACATTTTAAACTCACGACCCTTGGCCGCTTGTTCTGAGAAAGATACAGAGACCTTCATAATGACGACAAATCATTTAATTTATGGACATGCCCTCAACTCGTTGGCGTTTGATCAAGAATCGAAGCAGAGTTGGCGACACCCCGTCGCTATCACACAGTGAAAAAACAATTGAACATTATTTGGGAATTCTGGACTAGAAACTATCTTTCTTCACTACAAGCGCGGACGAAGTGGAAGTCTGTTTCTCTTAGATTTGAAGAAAGGTGATCTAGTCGTTTTAATTGAAGATTCTCCGCCCCCGATGTGGAAAATTGGAGTAGTTTCTCAGTGTCTGCCGGACGCAGAGGGCCAGGTTCGCACAGTGCAAGTCAAAACCGCCTCAGGCGTGGCCACGAGACCAGTACAAAAATTATGTATTTTACCAAAGAAACTCTAATTATGGTTTCCCCCAGGGGGCAATTCGTCAGAATAGCCACGGGACCTGGCCCTCCCGTGGATCTAAGCCTTCCCGAGCCACCCACGTCTAATCATGTATATACTTTGTTTATTTGATCTTTTGATTTTCCGCTCGCAAAGCAGGCAAATTCTGAGTCAAAATACGATTTCAATTCGAGTGTCAATTTAATTCTCACCGCTTCCCCCCCCCCCAAAAAAAGAAGGGCGTCTTCGACTCTTCTCTCTCGGAATTAAAATGAAGTTCCCGCTCATTTTAATGAAAATTAGGCTTATCGTTCTTGGCAGGTAGTGTTCCTTAAATACCCAGCCTGAAGAACGTCAGAATTGGGCAACCTATGAAGACAATATGTGCTAGACGACCCGTTTTGTTGGTTGGAAGTGGTGGGCAGTACCTAATTAAGACAAAATTCATTTATCTATACACACTAAGGTCAACAGCCCTCGAGAGTTTCATCATATTATTCTTTTTCTTTTTGACATTCCAGCAAAGCGTATATGTAAAAAAGACATGCTTACTTTGGCTTTAATGTTCAACAAGTACTCCAACGATATCGATATCCCGCCTGACTACGGCGGAACAAACTGATTTTTATATACCGTTTATATTTTAAACCTGATGTACCAAAGTGTGCCTATTTTGTGTTATTTACGGGTTCTTCGTTCGCTTCTCAATATTTGACTCTTTTTTTTTTCTTCTTTTTTTTCTTCTTCGTATTGTCGACACGCTTCGCGCGTGTGTTAAGTTACATTTGTGTTATCTACAGGTCCTTAGTTCGATTTCTTTTCACTCCTCTTTCGTATCGCCGACACGTTTCGCGAATGTCTTAAGTTACAAGTCAAGATTTGCACGCGGAAATACGTATGAGAGAGATTGTGTCGTTGCATTTGTCGTGCTAAATATGCTGTCTTTATGTTCTATCTTTATTTTATATTGGCGGAACGACACGCATTGAAATTGAATTTCATGCAAAGTGTGTCAAAACGGTCGCGCAGCAGTACAAATCATTGTGGTCATATCTTTGTTCTTTAATCTCCTAACCTGTGATGGTTTTTAATTTTTACATTTTATACCTTCTCTTTGGGATGTCTCTTTCGCTTATTAACGAGGCATCTCGCCCAGAACGTGCAGTCTACAAAGCGCAGCGCAGTTATTTATTTATTTATTTATTTACGTCAAAAAACAGTTAAAAACTGCGTATGACGGGCTATGGGGAAAAGTGAATTGTGTGCACATTTTCAAAATTCTGTGATCCCTACACTAAATCATATATTACTTAAGTTTTGAATTTTGAAAGGGAGAAAAAAAAAAACAAAAAAACTCCCATGTAATAAAATCGATTTTCAAGGATAAATAAGCAATAAATTTTGAATTTTGAAAGGGAGAAAAAAAAAAACAAAAAACTCCCATGTAATAAAATCGATTTTCAAGGATAAATAAGCAATAAATTTTGAATTTTGAAAGGGAGAAAAAAAAAAACAAAAAACTCCCATGTAATAAAATCTATTTTCAAGGATAAATAAGCAATAAATTTTGGCTCTTATTACTTCCTGCCGTGACAACGTGGAAACGATAATTTGAATAATTGTATTTCCCACTGAATTCTAGAAGACGTGCACAGAAAATGAAGTTACATTTATGTCCAGAAGCAAAACAATGGGCCATCTCAGCATTTGCTCAATGGATCAGGGAAACTGGACGAAAACCTGATCGAGATGGGGGTCATTGACCCGGAAGCTGTAGTACAATAGTTGTTACAGGTTGTTTATACTCATTTATACAGTCCAAATGGTAATTAATGCATTATGTATCATTGTTAAAATGAATGTTACTTTTCTTGTGATGCTCAGTATAGTCTCTAATTGTATAGAAACAGTTATGCAGCAGAAACGATTTCACTTGGGATTTAAACTTTTCTATTGAATTTAATCGTTTAATGTCATCTGGCAAAGTGTTGTAAAATAATGTACATGTATTGTATGTGAACTTTTTGTAATGAGCTGTTGATACTGTCACCTGATGAATATGATTTCTACGTCGAGTGTTATAGTAATAGACATCGGCATTTTCTGAAAATATATTCCTGCCCTTAAGCAAGTCATTTTTTACAAAAACCACTGATTCGTAAATAAAAAGACACGGTAATGGTAGAATTCCTAGATTAATGAAGATAGGCTTACAAGAATCACGTGGGTGGGATTTGGTTATTATTCGTATAATTCGTTTTTGTAATCTAAAAGTCTGGGAGCAATAAGATGTATTTCCCCAGAATATTATGCCATATCTCAGGCGGGAATGAACATTCGCGAAGTATACACAACGAGCAGTATGAAGGCTGACTGAATTTGCAAGAATTCTGAACGCGTAGCATAATGAACTTAATTTTGTGTTCAATTCATTTAAATGGATGTTCCATTTAAGGTTTGACTGAATTGAGAGACCTAAAAATTTTGTTGCATTAACATGAGTCAATGGTACACTGTTCATTTTCAATGGAGCACAGAATTGTTTATTTGATATGGAAAACTGCATTACAACCGTTTTCTTTTCGTTTACTATTAATTTGTTATTTCGGAACCAATTTGAAACATCTGATATTGTACTATTTACGGTTTCTTTATTGCAAAGGATGTTCGTGTCATCCGCAAAGAGAACCGTTCTTCCGTTTCGAATCGTCGAGGGCATATCGTTTACGTAAAGTAGGAACAGAATAGGGCCTAAAATCGATCCTTGAGGAACTCCACGTGCAATGGGCAAAGAGTCGGAAAGGTGCGTACGTAATGTTCCATCATTCCAGTAAGGTATTTCAACTCTCTGAGATCGTTGTTTAAGGTACGAACATAACCAATCTAGAGCAATACCACGGATTCCATATGAAGGTAATTTTGAAAGTAAAATGTCATGATCAATGACGTCAAAAGCTTTTGAGAGATCTAAAATAATCCAATAGGTGCCTCGTTTTGATCCAATGATGAGGCGACATCTTTAAGAAAAGAAAATATAGCTGTTTCCGTTGATTTTGATTTTCTAAATCCATGTTGGCAATCTGAAAGCGTGTCGTGTTTAGTGAGAAAGGTTTCCATTCGTACGTAAAAAAGTCTCTCTAATATTTTTGAAAAAACTGATAGAAGAGAGATGGGCCGATAATTTTGAATTTCATTTTTGTTGCCTTTTTTGAAGAGCGGCTTAATTTTAGCTGTTTTGAAAATATCTGGAAACGTTCCAGTGCATAAAGATGCATTAAATATGTGAGTTAACGGGTGTATAATGGCATACGCACAAGTCTTTAACAAAGAATCTGGGAATTCATCTAAACCGGACGAATATTTATTTTTTAGTTTACCGATTATTTTGAGAATTTCATAGGAAGAAGTTTCGGAAACGAACATTGTGTCTAAAATTTTGGGTGCACTGTCTGTTTTTGAATTTTGTGCCTGAAGACCCTTAGTGAGATCGGCAGCAATTCTCGAAAAGTATTGGTTAAAGAGACTAGCCACTGTTGCCGGATCGTTGACATTTATATCGTTATATTTTAAAACAACATTCTCTACGGGTTTTCTAGTTGATTTGGTAGTATTTTTTATTATATTCCACATTGATTTTGTTTTATTATTTGAGTTCAAAATATCCTGATCGTTTTTCATGATTTTAGTCTGCCTTATGACTTTTCGTAACAATGTTTTGTATTTTTTAAAGTAGATAAGGAAATCTTGAGATACGTCATGACGTTTACAGTTAGCAGAATCCTTTTTGAATTGCAAGGTATCGCGCTGCCGTCCATCGCGAGGACGCGTTGTGAAAGAAAGGCTTCAATTTCATGCCTCGGACGCAAGCTAATACGCATTCAGCTTAACAAGGCACAGGCCAGCGTCACGCACGCCACGTCATTGATTGACGTCCCCCATTTGAGCACCGGTTCGCCCCTTTTATGGTTCATCTCGGTCTGCGCTGGCAACAGTGTTAAATCTATTTGCAACCTCTTACAGTGAGCCGGCCCTTCACAACGGGTCCGGTTCGATTCCCATTGCGGACGGGAATTATGTTAGCACATCGGCGGCCCAAATTGATTCAAATTTGGCGCCGTACTTTGAAACCTATCGTTATAACAATTCAACGCCGCTATTTAACAGCAAAGAGCATGCATTTTTAAACGTCTCGCGTCGGACTTAATACGTAATAATTTTTCTCCAAAAACGGCGCGCTTGCTTCCAGAGGGAAAGACAAAAACATCTTTCGCGGGAAACTCTTTGGAAGGACAAAAACAGTTGAAGAGTTGAACTGTTTTCGCAGAAGCCCGGTAGGCCGCGCCAGGTACCGGAGACACTGAAGTATCAATATTTCAAAAAGTCCTCCAAATAAAGGCGCGATAGAATAGCATTACTTAAAAGGGTAGTGGCCGAAGACAGTTTCGCGGTTACTCGATTCGCCTTGCGCAAGTAAAACACCGTTAAGATGCACGTATATATGCTACCGACTATTAATTTAATTATGTAGGGTTGGTATTGCGACCTCAGCTGAGAGATTTTAGCGCGCAAAAGCATTCTCATTGTCGAGATTTCGAAGAAATACAACGGCTTTATGATTGTATTGTTGGAAAGTATTGTTGAAGAATCTTGCAGCCGTACACACAAAAGATCGCCTCGTCAGTAGTAAAAAGGCGTGGTAATTCACATCCGGGCGACATTGAAGAAATTAAATGTGACTAGTGGTAGCAGTGGATGTTTGAGTGCGTAAAGGTGATAGCAAGCTGAAATCGTATGTCGCATGAATTATAACAGCAAACAATCTTCTGTTCGTCTAAGGAAATATTGACTAGGTAAAATTGACAAGCTTCCTACATCATCAATATTTATCTCACTGAAATAACCTAAAAGTTCTCGAATAATTGTTTTTCAGCATTTTCCTAGTGGTAAGCTAGGAAGTGGGTAGCCACGCTTTGCGAGCAACCTCATCCATCATTCTGTTGTTCTCCCAAACAGTTGTACTGAAGCTATCATGCAGCGTTAACAAGGGATTCTGTTAACAAAAGAATGGCGCGGAACTCGTTATTATCGAATTCTCTGAATTTTCGAAAATTGCCAAATTAGAAATAATGCGCGAAATTATGTGCTGTTGTAGCACCACTAGTTAAATATTTAAACGAGTCAGACGCTTTATTTTTGTAACCATTTATTATTTTTCGAGACATTTTGTGCTCAAATATGAAACTATCAGACTCAATAACGGCATATAACGAATGCTAATAGTGAGTAGTTATAAATCGTGAAAACTATTTATAAATGGGAAGAAGGGGAAAGTTACAACAGTTCCATAGCAATAGGCTGACCACCCTGACAATGGGCCTGCTTTGCATTAGCCCTTTTCTGGCACTTGCTGCATTGGCTGGCGGTGCGCCTATTATTATTATTATTATTATTATTATTATTATTATTATTGTTGTTGTTGTTGTTACTATTCTGTGTGGTGAATTATAACATGTTATTTCTACAAAAACGTTTATTCTGTTTCTTAAAGCTTTCCAATGGTACGGTGTTTGTATTTGATTTTTCTGTCGGTGGAGTAAAAACCTTCAGCTTCTCTTCTAACGGTTTTAGTAATTTTTCCTCATTCTTCAAAATTTTCTCCTCCATCTTCTCAATTTTCTGTTCGTTTTTCGAAATTTTCTCCTCCATTTCTTCGTTCTTCAAAATGATCTCAATTTCTTCTTTCACCAATTTATTATTCTCGTTATCTGTTGTTCCTGCTCTTCTTCCATTTTGTGGACAAGTCCTCGAAGAGAAAATTCTCTGGATTCTCTCCCGCTGTCATCATCGCATTAGCAAGACGTTCATGCAATATCGCTTTCATGCCAGTTGTGTCCTGATCCCTCTCTTCTCTCTCTTTACCTCGGCCACTTTCAGACCCCGTAAGGTTTTTCTGACCCTCATATTGATTAAAGTTTTAATTCACCACACGTTACTATTTTGACCTCATACCTGATACCAGTTGTTATGATTCTATGTGGTGAATTGAAACATTATTTCAACAAAAACGTTTATTCTGTTTCTTAAAAGCACGCTAAAAATTCTTGATTTATGTACAGTTATTTTTCATTTGATTATTTCTTGATATGGCACAGTTTCTCTTCATTTATTTTCACTACACTTCTCTTGATTATTTATTTTCACTTATCACTTCTTTCGCACTGTCGCAGAGTCCGAAGTACTGACCACCGTCCTATACACTGACCACAGTCCACTGCATTGACCACCGTCCGGCACACCAACCACTGTTCGATGCACTGACCACAGTTCACGGCGCTGGCCACGGTTCACGTCACTGAGCACAATCACTGCCCTGCTATTCACCGCGATGCACACACTTCACAGCTCAGCTTCCACTTCAGACTGACTTGCGGTCACCGGCCGATGCGTATTTATACTCGGCTGGCTACCGCCTAGAATTTTCTTGAACTTGCGATAAACATCGCGAACACTCGAGGACCATTTAGTTCGGGGGCCGCCGGCAGATGTCGCAATCCGCGCATACCCCGGGACCATCTAGTTCGGGGCACGCCGGCAGATGTCGCCATCCGCGCATACCATTTAGTTCGGGATGGCGCCGGCAGATGACGCAATATTCGTTATATTATTATAAATATATAATTATATATTATATTATATATACATTTATTATATTATTTTTATTTTAGTTTTTGCGAGAGAAACTGGAAAACCTAATGAACTTTTTGGAGGGACCTCACACCCGAATAGTATTGTGACATACCAGATTGTCACCAATATGAAATTCAGCGAATTTCATTAAAAATAATACTTTATTAGCAAAATAAGCTTAATAATACTTTATTAGCACTGGTTTCCATGGTACCGGAGTGCAACATATAAACAATGCCCGTTAGTTCGAAAGCGGACGATAAGTAGATCGCATAATTTTGTTTGAAACAGAGTAAAAGATGAAACAAGTTGACATGTTGAAGGACACAAGAATATTCATTCGAGCTCTCGACACGATAGCGATCGGATATATAGCAGTTTACTTGAACATAGAAAATTTACGCGGGTTCTGACGTAGTGACTTGTCGTTGTTAGTATTCAAAAGATAGAACTCAGAAATTGTTTTATACGAAGTGAACAATGAATGCCAAAAGTGGGACTTATAAATTTTATTAAGCGGACAATGATAATCGAACTTAGTCTCCGATGATAGGAACCCGATGATAACTTGGTGAACTTATATCCTAATATTTTAACAGCACTTAAGATTTTGCTTAGGTAATGAACAATAAGGAGTATTAGAACTTGTAGCAATTCAAGCAGGTGAGTGGGGATGGAAAGCCAATGGATAAACAGTGTACATAGTGGTTTATGAGAAGAAACGACAAGATACGGATTTGGTCGGTAGCAAGAAAGAAGATTGGACGAGGCCCATTGCTGAAGTCTGCGGGGAGACATCCTTTACCAGGACAGCGCCCAAGATTCTCATGGATAACAGGTTCTATAGCGCTATAGTAAAGGTCATGATCAAAAAGAATGTTATACTTTATTTCTTTTAAAAGAAGTTACTTAAATTTATGAATAAATTTGTTATTTTCTATTGATGAAAGCTGCAGTCACGTGCAATCACGTGCAATCCAGTAGGATATTTAAATTTGGCATTTCAGATTCCACGCTTCTCCGTATGGGGGGGCGACTTAAGTAATCGTAAGTATTCACGATTGTTTCGGTAAAGAACCCGCCGACTGAGTCAGCAACGGAGTTATAATTAAATATAATTTGGGAGCTCATTCTCGTAACCATTTCCTTGCGCCCATATATTGATTAGAAAATCGGAAACAGGTTACAGGAATTTGAGGGCAGCAAGACGTATATGGATGGGTATATTTCAGTATGTAACATCGATCCACTAAAACAACGAAACTTCTCCTTGCATGAAGATCCTTTCCGGAACCGCTTTCACATGAATGGCGTGTGGTCTTTTCTCATCGTATTACTGATTAGATTGCTCCCTCCTTTTAGTTTTTGTCGTGAGTTTTCCTTTAGTTTCTTGGTGCAGAGCACCCTTCGGTGCTCAGATTTTCAATGGCGAACCTTCACAGTCCGTCTGTAGACTTGGCACGTTCCGGAGACAAGACTATGGTCCAGGCCAGTTTAGGCTTCTCCGACGCGGAGTATATGATGGCCTCGTAACCTCTGTGGCCGCATCAGTAGCAGGTATCATTGCGATCTGGGCCTATGTGATCCCCCGAGAAGTACTCGTGTCATAACCCTTATTCATCGGACGATGGCGGTGCGCGTTCTCTCTACAATTGACCCATCCCGTTATTTTGAGTTAAGATTTTTGGAAAATGGTCGTCTCGTTTTCCTCCAGTTCAAACACAGCTGTCTTTTGTTCCCAGTTGTTTGGGCCGAGCATAGCTATCTTCGTATTTGACGGGAGTTCTACTGGCTTAGACTCGAATCTCGTCGCGTTCAGAGTTGGCGTCCAGGTCATGGATCTCCAATATCTCCTGTGGTTTCAGTTGCCGGACATTACCCGCTGCGCATAGCATCTGCTTCAGGGCTTTGTTAAACTCCGTGCTGTTTGTCTTGTTTTCGATGTGAATATCACTGGCTCTCGTCTTTCTGAAGAACTCTATCTCCGCTTGGCTGTCTTCGGGACTTTTCTTCTTGATTTCCCACTAGAACCTCAGCAAGCCTTCCCCTGGCCTGTCCAAGGATCACCGCACTTCCTCTTGGCTGTTGTACTTACTTTTTTACGGTGGTCGGTCTCAGCTTCTCGTTTTTTGCTTCGTAAGCTGTTTGACATGCACCATAGACTTAAACTTCCCCTTTTTATTTTCTCGCTACCGTTTACGCTGTAGAGGGATAGTAATGCGTGAAAAAACGGCGAATTTTCGACATAAAACTCTTATTACAGGGTCCTGGAAACGAAAATGTGAATAAATCCTGTTGCTAAATTTAGGGAGGAAATCCTCTATCACGTGGTGTAGCCAGAATCCATTTTTGTGGGTCCTTGATACCGAAAAATGGAATGACGGCAAAACGTCTGTCCGTCTGTGAACAGCGCTAGCAACTAAACCGTTCATCCTATTTTCTGCAAAATTGCTATTCCCTTATCGATTAGGTTGATGTCGCGGCCAATTGAATTTCAAACCGATATTTCAATATTAGGGGGTATTTTACATGAAGTCTCTGGGAGATTTTCAAAATTTGTAAAAAAATATCTCCAATTTTGATTAAATTTTGTGGTTGGAAAGGAAAATGAAGGGCGTTGAAGACAATGGTACAAGTCCCGTTTTCGTTAAAAACCTATTTTTCGAAAATTGCATAGGTTCATAATTTTTTCGAAGTCTTCCTACAACTAAAATATTAGAGATAGGGAGTTTTCCATTAAATATATTCCTTAAAGATTTATTTTAAAATTAGGCCATGTACACTTTTTCGAAACAGGGTGATCTAGCTTTTTGAAATTGAAAGTCTTTTCCCCGTTTTCCAGGTCCGAGAATATAAATTTTCCAGGTTCTTTTTCGCACCTACACAACATATTTTTACCTTCTACCGCTTACGTAGTAGAGTGAAAGTTCCATACTGCTGCGGGAAAAAGCGGCGAATTTTCATCAGAAAAACTTATTGCTGGGCTCTGGTAACGAAAATGTTAAATCCAGTTGCTAAATTTAGAAAAGAAATCTTCTAACGCGTAGTGTAGCCAGAATCCATGTTTTGTGGGTGCTTGATACCGAAAACACGGTTGACGGCAAAACGTCAGTCAGTAAACGCTTGCGGCTAAACAATTCAGCCAATTTTCTTGAAAATTGATATTCCTTAATCGATGTCGCGGCCCCTTAAATTTGAAAACGATATTTTAATTGAAGTCGTAGGCTTTCGTGGCTAATTTTATTCGCGGATATTTTAATTTTTGAGGTACTTTACACGAAGCCCCTGAGACATTTTCAAAATTTTCAAAGATTGCTCCATTGTTATTAATTAAATTTTGTTGTTGGATAATGTGAAGGCCGTTTCAGAGAATAGTGTAAGTCTCAAATTCGTTGAAAACCCTGATTTTTTTGATAATTGCCAAAGTTCAACATTTTTCGGCGTCTTACTAAAACTTCAATTACAGAGACAGAGTTTTCCCTTAATGAAATCTGTTCCTTAAAGATAGATTTTGAAATAAGGTCAAATAAAAGTTTTCGAAAATATGAGTACTTTTCGCATAATTTTGTGTGAAATATAGGCAATTTTTAATTTTTACACAATTTTTTTCTCAAAAACAGCATCAACAATTTTGATTCAATTTTCACCTGGGATAGCATGTAGAACCTTTAAGAGTGCAGGTCTCATGTTCGTTGAAATGTTTGATTACTGAAAATTGCAAAAATTCAAATTTTTTTCGCCGTCCTCCTACAACCTCAATTATGAAGATATTTTCTTAGTGAAACGTGTTTATCAAAAACAGATCTTTAAATAATGACGTGTTCAATTTTTCGAAAATAGTTTGGTTTTTTTGTTTTGTTTTTTTGCGAAATTGTGGCAAAATTTTGACATTTAAAAATACATTTCTTAAAAAACGGCAGAACTGTTTTTGATTAAATTTTGACCTTATATAGCATAAAGGACGCTTAAGAGAATGGTATAGGACTCATATTGATTGATATGTTCCATTTTTCGAAATCTGAAAAAAAAATTTAAAATCTGCGTATTCTTAGAACTTAATAGAAAATAAAGATAAAACGTGAAGATAAAATTGTTTTTCTTAATGAAATATGTTCATCAAAAAGCGATCTTCAAATAAGGTCTTGATTAATCTTTCGAAAATATGAGTATTTTTTGTGTAATTTGGCATCAAACATAGCTGCGCGTTTCTGATTTTCTGCATTCCGTGAACATAATTTGAGAAGTTTTTTAAAGCTATTGCTATTCTTATAAAAGAAAGATTGAAGGAAGGTAATCAAATTAACTTCGAACTAACACATTACTTTTCTTCGAGAATTTTTTATTGCTGACTATAGTATGTTTTATTTGTAAAAGTGTGAAATGATTTCTGTCCCTGGTTATCGAAATAAACGATTCGCTTGAATTGGTAGGGTTTGGATTATATTAGCATTATTTCTTTACATGAAAGAAAAATTGAAAACATTGAGTACGATCAATTTGTACCAACATTTTTAACTTTAATTTCATATTATTACCTGCATTGCCTTGGGGGGCCAATGCAGCGATGGAAATAGGGTCTACTCCTATTTCCTGGCGCGCAACCCCGTCAAGATCTCCGCATGTTCATCTTCTTCGTGCTCCCTGTCACTCTTAATCTCCGTATATGCTATAAGCAAAGCAAGAGTCAACTGCGCTCTTGTACGAAAGAAGTTAAAATTCCTTTTGAATATCGAGGACGTGATAACATGGTCGTTTCGACCGGAAAAATAACTAAGTGGTACTGCCGACGTCATCAGAGAAGGAGCGCGACACTATCCGAAGCTGAAATAAACTTACATGTATTGTAGTGGTGTTAATAAAGAATAAAAATAAAACTAATCGAAACTCAGCTATTGAGTTTCCAGTGAGACATTTGTTCCGCAAATATCTCATCCATGCACGTACAACCCACAGGCAAACATATAGGTGCTAAGAAGTGCTAGGGACTCTATCCCTGTTGCACATATACAAGCGGCAGTATTTGAAGTTGTGTTATGCGAGAGTCAAGAACTTTGCAACCCTCAAGAAAACTTGTGACACTTCTCAGACATACTTGGATTTTATCTCTCGGCATTATCATGTACAGAGTTGAATTCTGCACTTTACAGAATACGATGCCGTATGTAAATGTGCTAAATGTTGAGGGAAAATCTGAAAATAACGAAAAATCCGGGTTTTAAAATCAATTCCGTTTTTTTCGGTTCTTCCAGACTTTTTCAAATTCCCGTTCTTTTTCGGTTTTCAAGGATTCCAGGTTCGCTGGCCACCCTGGAAAATTTGAGTACTTTTCGCGTAATTTTGCGAGAAAATACCGGCGATAAAAAATGTACGGGCTGTTTTAGCAGCACTAGTTCTAATCTTTCACTACAATCCATTCGGTTGATCCCCTTCGTCCTCCCGAGACCTTTGTGTGGCTTGGTGGTGGTGGTGGTGGTGGTGGTGGCGGCGGCGGCGGCGGCGGCGGCGGCGGCGGCGGCGGCGGGGGTGGTGGTGCTGCTGGTGGTAGTAGCAACAGAAGTAGTAATAGCAGCAGCAGCAACAGAAGTAGTAGTAGTTGTTGTAATAGTAGTAATGTTGGATTGTTGATGAATTGTTGTCTGTTTTCATGTTTTGCAGTTGAAGGCGTGTTCAAGCTGGCAGAAGATGATGAGACCTCAGAGCAGACTACGCCGAAGAACTTATCCGCATCTTCGAGTGAGGACGACGACCGCGACATCCACGACGTCCACAACGATCACGACGACCGTGACAACCACGATGACGAGAAGGAAGAGGATGAGGAGGGGGCTTCGGAGGTCGCGCTGAAAACGTTTGTCTTAGATGCACCCGCGCGAATGGCACAATGCGATCCATTGGTGAAATGCGGAGAGGAGGAGCTGGCGCTATCGGTATTGGCAAAACGGCCGAAACTTATGCTTCAGGACGCTAGCTCTCGGATGCAGAAGACGCATTGGTCCGCGTCGGTAAAGAAGCGAGTAGTGGAGTTGGCGCTTACTGGCGAGTGTTCCATGTCGGCGGCCGGGCGGCGATTCGGGGTGCCTTCGGCGACGGCCAGACGCTGGATGCGTGACTGGATAATGACAGGCGACGTGCAGCGACGAGAAGGCACGGGCCGCTGGCGTATCTCCTCCCCGGAAGAGGACGCCCTTGTGCTCTCCGCCGCCCGCTCCTTCCCTTTCCTCCGTAGCCCGCAGCTTAAGCACGTGCTCGCCTTCCCCGGCGCCACTTCCACGCTGCTCAGGCGCCTGCGGGATGCGGGCTTGGGCACCGATTGGTTCCCCAAGCTCATGGACGGGCAGAGGGTGGACCGGGTGGCGTTCGCGCTGGACAACGCCCACCGCGACTGGGGGCTCGTGGTGTTCTCGAGCGCGTGCGTCTTCTCGGCGGGCGGGGGCGGGCCCGTGCGCGTGCTCCGGCCGCAGGTGACGCAGCACAACGCGGGCTACGTGCCCGAGCCGCCGGGCTGCGGCCGCGCGTCCGTCGCCTGCTGGGGGTGGGTGAGCGCGCGCGGGGTGGGCGTGGTGCAGAGGATCGAACCCGCGCCCCTCGCCGCGCAATACCTGCACATTCTGGAAAACGTGATGCTGCCTTCCGCCCGCGTGCTGTACCCCGAGGGGCCGTTCTTCTTCCAACAGGACCAGCACCGCGTCCACAAGACGGATTTTGTGCAGGAGTGGCTCGCGAGCCAGCGGGAGTTCGAGCTGCTGGACTGGCCGCCGGGCAGCGCGGATTTGAACCCGATGGAGGACGTGTGGGCGAAGACGAAACAAGAGATGGCGGACAAGTGGCCCAGCCCGCAACCGGAAACATCAGACGCCCTTTGGGAATTGGTTGCCGACGCGTGGGACGCGGTGGCGAGCAAGGAGGACTTCGCCGCCCAACTCGTGCGTTCTCTGCCGCGGCGCATGCGCCAAGTTGTAGAAATGGAAGGTTACTGGGTGGCGTTTTGAAGAACCCAATAAAGGGCTCCCTCAACAATCGACTGTAATTCACGGAAAGTTCCTTTAATTGATGCATTATGGACAATGCTTACTTGTGCTCGTGTGGCGAAAATCTGTGATCTTTAATTTTTTATATTTATATGTTTATTTTTTGTAAAATATGGTTACCAAATAAATTTCTTGAAATTGTTTCATTACTCATTATCGTGATTTGTTCATTTGTGATCGATTGTAACCCTGGCTTGAGGTCATAACAGTATTGTAGTGATGGGGGAAGATATAGATCTTCCTAATAACACAGGTCTTCAAAATAACATTTGGTCAGTTGTTTCGGTTTAGTTGACTGATTCTTACGTTTTGTAGTGCTCTGAATCCAAGAATGAGATCCGTTTTGTCGTGCGACGTCAGGTTTTTGAACAAGCGATCATCGTTTAAACATCTCGTAACGCAAATATTTTATTTACTTAAAAATATTAACTCATTTTCACAGTTGACAAATATAACACCGCACTCAATCGAATAGCTTGTGAAATCGTCTTTTTTAGACTCCAAACTTCTTTTGGAGTTTTTCCTTTTGCAAGTGGCTTCCAAAAAATCCATGTACAGCATTCGGCATTAGCCAGCCATTATCGTAACCCTCAATTTCCCTTGATATACTCTTTCCATTTCTTTTATATCTTGATGTAAATACTGATACCCTCAAAAATCAAATTGTCCGTTCGAAACGCCCCTAGCCACGAGTTTATCGAGATCGATTGGGAGTATCAATTTTGAAGAAAATCTGCTGAACGGTTTAGGCCAGGGCCGCTCAAGCACAGCGAATCGGCTACGCGGGGCCATGTTGACTACCGGGAGCCCGAGCGTTCCCCGGCTCGCGAAAACCTCTGTGACTGGCCTGATAACTACAGTCGCGGAAAGAATGGACGTCGACGCGAGCACTTCGCAAACCAGGACATCCACACTGACAGTTTTCAATGCAGCATGGGAAGAAAAGTATATTTTCGTCGATTGCGGCAGCTATGCCAAACGTTTAGTTTGCAGAAACGTTCTCAATCTCACGAAGTTAAATTTGCAACGACATTATACAGTTAATCATGCTGCTGAATATGACAAGTACGCTAAGGTTATAATCAATTTCTTCTTCAAAAAATATTCGGCTTCTTTATGTCCTTTTTTATTGCAGAAATTACTCTTCATTTTCAATTTCGAATTCTTTAGTGTTTGCTCGATTTTGAAATTGCTTTTGACGTGGGTCTCTAGGTTTGTTGAAGAAGCGTTGATTAAGTTTCACAATCATTGCGGTTGTCAACCCGTCGTCGTTCTTTAGTTTTCGAGCGTTGTGCTCTTCCAAAATCTGTACCTTGAGCGTCTCAGCGTCCGGCAGATCGTCACTAGATTTTATGGCACATCGAAACTTGTAGCTTTCAGGAAGGTTGTACAGCATTATGATGGCCATCAAGTCTCCGTTGATGTCAACATTCATTGTCTGAATTTGTCAACAGCATCCAAAAATTCTTTCGATGTTACTTTATATCATCACCATCTTTCCTTTTATGTTGCGTCAGGCTTTCAATATCGTCGCTTTCCGCGCAGGCCCCTTTGATGCGTATATGGACTCCAGTTTAAGCCATATCTCGCGGGATGTGACGCAAGTTCTGTCTTGTTTTAATTCTGAGGGATTGATTGACAAAATGAAATCCGCCCTTGCCTTGCGCGTTTCGCTTGTAGCTCGGCGGCGTTACCGGTCGGTCCTGAAAGTTCGGAAATTTCTTCAGAAACATATCTCCATGACTAATTTTTATTAATAAAGCTTCGGCTTGTATTGCCCACGTATCATAGTTATCACGCGATAACATTTTGAGTCATGTTGCGTGCGCCATTTTCGAGTTCGCTTGTTGACTGTTACATTTTATGACTTTAATATTTTAATAACTCTCTACGCTTACTAAATCTTCTTATCAATGCGTTATGTCCTGGGCACATAACCTGTTAGAATAACTATTTATGGGTAAAGGCGTACGAACGACTCTTCTAATAAGAACATGTATTTTCGTAATACAGATGGAATACGTTACAAATTTGTTTGACAAAAGACTGACACATTCAAAGAAATATTCAAGACGACGCACAGCCGTTTGTATTTAAAGTAGCATGGAAATTGTACATACTACTAACAAACTAAGAAAATATCTCGGATTGACGCAAGATGATCAGTTTTCTTTCTTTCTTTCTTTCTTCGCGAATACTATGATTGTCAAAGCGTATACATCCGCTTTAGGCTCATCACAAGACGAAAATTTTCAACTCCGTCACCATCCGTGCCCCATAATTATTCTAATCTTAGTTACTATGTAGTGCTCCAGCCAAATACAGAAATCCAATGCTCTTATTTAAATCACGTCTGTAAGTTTATCATTTCTTTCTCTGCTAAAATTCTGTCGGATTGTTCGTATATACTCATTTGTATTACCACTAATATTTAACATTTCATTATTTGCCTAGCTGCTCCAGGATTCCCCCGGTGTCGAAGCAGTTTTTGCTTCGCCGATTACGCTCGGTATCTTTGTAATAATAGTATGTGACCTGCGTCGTACCTGAGAAGTGAGCTGTACTTTTCTCCATTTTGACACACGGACTATATTTTTTTTTAAATTCATTTCCTTCTTCATTGTAGGAATCGTTGCCGTCCAACTCACTCTCCATGGTGTAAGAGTATTTCTTACACTGTACTACTTCTCCCCTCAACATAATCGCATCACTGTCACTGATTGACTCTTCATCGCTGTCAACGTCTTTATCTTCGTCACTATCACTCACACAACAGGAAACGAATTTCCTCTGCATGGTCTTCGTTGTCCGGATTTAGTCGCATCATTCTGAACACCGAACGAGTATTCTTGGGCTTAGCGCGTGAAGGCCTGTCTTCACGTTGGAATATGGCACGGCTCTTCTCATCTTTCTTGGTCGTGCCGCTAGATGTTGCATGATTGCGACCGTATCAAGCAGTGCTGCAGATCAAGCGACATCTAGCGGCACGACCGAGAAAGTCGCGAAAAGCCGTGCCATTATCCCATCGTGAAGACAGGCTCAAAAGGTGGGCTTCAGCTCTTCAGGCGTGCCATGTTATAAAAAACGGAGTATAAGCGAAAACTTGATACGATCGGGCGCACTGTATCTCAGAGATACAGACTGAGGCAAAAAAGGACAAGGGAGCAGGAAGTTTAACATGTCGCATTACCAGGCTAAATATAGACAGCAGTAAAGCTGTCTATATCTTAGTACGCAGAAATCAGTGCAGCTCTTCACTTTCGAGAAATCGAACTATAGCATATGTATCTCACAGGTACAGTGCACCCTACGGAGGGTTATAGTGAAATGAAAGTTTTGAGAAAAATAAATTATATTTTTCATTTGTGTAAACAGCGTTATAAACTTAGCCGCATGATTCCTACAGCAAGTCCATAAATATAGGTGTTTCCACGTAAGAAAAGACCCTAAAAATTCAAGATGAAGTTTCGGCACTGCCAACCTCATCGAAATAAAACGCGAAGGCGCCGACGCGACTTGTTTAAATGTAGTACGTAGTGGCCTTCAAAAATCCAGATATGCTGAAATGATTTGTTAATATTGTTTTACGACATAAATCGCAACAGGCATATGGTAAAATAACTTAATTTATAATTTATATATGAAATTTGTTTTTATTAATTAATTATTATATTAAATATAATACTTTTAATTAAATTACTTATAAATTTAAAAATATTTGAACTCTCAGAATTAATAAAATTTTATTGAAACTGAAGAATAAATGAAATAGTTATATGTTATTTTATTATACAATAGGAAAAAAAGGTATAAACAGGGGATTTATAGAATAGAGATGAAATGAAATACAAGACTCAAAATAATTTTAATTTTCCAACAGTACACAATGAAGTGAAATAAAACTATTCTTTACTGAACTAGAAATATTTGTATAATAATAGTTTTATGCACGTAATATCGACACATGACCACGATCAAAGCATATCTAAGGAATGAACAAATCTACTGTATGAAAATGACAATGTTTGAAATTTCATGAAAATTGAATTGATCAGATATATGATTTGATATAATGCGAAGGTTCAGTAAAGAATAAACTGATGCACCATGGGTGGTCAATTTTAATGACAAATTGCAAGGAGCAGTCATTAAAATTTCTTGAACACCGATGGTCCACAGCAATTTATTTTCACAAAAATTATTGAATTTTTACAACAATTTTAAAGCCTAATGCCCCTGGGCTTACAAACATTACAAAACATCCTGGCATTTACCTTAAGCGATCAGGGAAAACCAGGGAAAACAAATTAGTATGCTACCATATATATAAAAAAATTGAATAAGAAAGTGAATTAATCCTCAATTGGATTGTAAAAATATTATCATTAAAAATCAACATTAAGAAATTTGGCTGACTTTACAAATTAATAAACTACTTTAAAATTTTACATATATTGATAGCATATCCATCCTTCCGATCAGGATGACGACTGAGGGCCGATTTCTAGCATGCATACAGAAACATAAGTCAAAATAATGGAGACATTTACAATACGTGAAATAATATACATAAAACATTCCATATTTATAAAATGAAAAATCCGGTAGACACAGCAACCCTGCAACATACAACAATCAATGCAGTATCTATTGTCCAATCATGATAAATTCAGTAAACAGACATGTTATTGTTATAGCACTCGTACATTTATTACCCAAAAAAGAATACTGCGAACAATGACTAGCACTCATAAGCTGGAGTCTTGCAAACCCTTGTTCAAAAAATTAAGGATTCTTCCACTACCGTGCATGTACATATTTGAAATAGTTGTCTTCACAAAGAAGATTCTCATGGAAAACAAAGACACTTTCACTCAAAATTCAGGTGTACACAACTATAACACTCGACAAAAGGATAACCTACATGTTCCCCATTCTGAAACTACACTTTATCAAAAAAGTACCCTAATAGAGGGCATTACACTTTACAACAAATTGAGCCACGATATTAAAGATATGAATACAATACATAGATTTAAAAGTAAATTGAAAGCTTTCCTGCTTAACAACATATTCTACAGTGTGAAGGAATACACAAATCACACCACTACCTCCCTTAAAAAACAAAAATAAAAATTCTAATCCCACTGATTCTCTGTTTCATGTTGACTGTTCAAGTTGAAGCAAAGAAAAAAGAACTGGCATATCCCGTCCTGCCTGTGTTAAATTGCAGTTGGACTGATGTAGAAGGAGAATGCCAAACCAAAATTCTATTTCCTTCATCCTGAATTTGCTAAATGCACTAGGCATCATTAATATCGTTAAATCATTTCTGAATGAATAGTATTTTATTATTAGTATTGTTACTATTATAATTGATATTACTATTATTAGAATTGTTATTATTACTATTATTATTATTATTATTATTATTATTATTATTATTATTATTATTATTATTATTGAGTATTGTAAGATCAATGACCAACTTGATCAGGGTTTTTTGTCCAGTTTCCCTTGATCCTTTGAGCAAATGCTGAGATGGTTCCCCTTGTTTTGATTTCTGGACAGTAAATGTAACTTCACTCTGCCATATCTGACTCGTCATACACGATTGAAATTGTATCTGTGACTCAATAAATATTATTATTATTATTATTATTATTATTATTATTATTATTATTATTATTATTATTATTATTATCATCATTATCATTATCATCATCATCATCATTATCATCATCATTATCATCATCATTATCATCATCATTATCATCATCATTATCATTATTATTATTATTATTATTATTATTATTATTATTATTATTATTATTATTATTATTATTATTATTATTATTATTATTATAAGATCAAAAATTATTCCGAGGAAATTATGTTTTTGCAATGAAAAACAAAAAAATTAAAAAAGGACATTATCACATTTAAATAAAAAAAATTGCTACTTAACTTATATATTACTTCAAACTCCAGTAACATATGAAAAACGAAATTGTCCAGAAGAAAAGTTGGCCCAAGAATTTTTGCTTCACATTGCAGTATTCAATATAATACGTAACCAAAAAAAATTACCTACAAAACCAATAAAATTTACAAACATAAATAGAAAATCATTGAAAAATAACTTAAAATGAAATGTTAATTACCAAAAAGTAATATAGCACATCAGTAGTAAACATTAAATTTTACTCTATATCATGCCAAATAATATCATGAAATAAGTACTTACTAATTTCACTTAAGGCTAAATGCACCGAAAAATACTTATAGGAAAAATCAATAGATCGCAGCACTATCACACGGAATTTACTAGATCGATAACGTCTGAACAAATTGTCCGATTTTCGATCTGTAAACGGCATTGGACTCCTTTTTAAAATAGAATTCACGCTACGATGCCGTTTTTTCAAAAAATATTTCAAAAAATATTTTTTAAATGATTTCTCATAGTTCCGGGAAGAAATTAAAAAATGTGGGCTTATAGCGCGATGACGTCTTGCTTCCTGAATCCAACGCCGTGTCAATCATGCAAATCGGATGAATAGGAGCGGCGTAAAGTGAAATTTCGGAAAAAGTACCTGATCCCTCCAGTTGCGTCACCCGAACCTTGTGGGGGATCCCTCGACGCGGCCGAACAGTCAAACCCGGCGGCCTGCGGCCTGGGGCCCGGTGCCTAGAGTAACAACCTGCTCCATGGTTTCACAATGGGCAAACTGAATCAGACCTGTAGAGATATTTCAAGATTTTCACCATGAAATATAAAGATGGAGTCTCACAATTGTTATAAATCTTGGAAACTCCGTCATCGAAGTGAAGATTCAAAGGATTATATAGTACGAGTATATTACCTTCGATTCCTCTCCATTCGCGTGATTATTATTATTATTATTATTATTATTATTAATAATAATAATAATAATAATAATAATAATAATAATAATAATAATAATAATAATAATAATAATAATAATAATAATAATAATAAAGTCCTAATGTTTCGTTCTTTTCAAGTATTATATTTCTCTGCTAAGAGAGCAAAGGATAAAAGTCAGAGAACTCAGCAGGGTATTCCAGCGTAGACCAAGACAAGATAAACAAAAGTTTCTTCAAGAAATATAGCACGTCATACGCAGTTTTTAAGTTTTTTTACGTTAAATAAATAAATAAAAAAAAGAAAAATGCAAAGAAGTGGAAGAACATAACAACAAAAGGAGACCTAAAGAAATGTTCCGGGTCATTCGAAATATGACCAGGGAGTGTAAACTGGCAATGAGGAATAGGCAGGGACCGAAAAGGTATTAAATACCGGTAAAATACCGGTATTTTACATACCTTTTTCAAATACCTATTTTTTTTATACCGGTAAAATACCTCTATAGGACGTCTATAACGGTATGGACGTCCATAAAGGTTATAAGGGTATTATACCTGTATTTTCAATGAAAAACAATTGCTTACCATTCATAAATGTCGACTAAATAAGTTATTTTAGTTAATAATATCTCACAAAATGTTTATTAAACTAATATACTTTTATAATTAATATTTATTGTTTGAATTACTATTTTGTTTATATATAATACTCGGTTACTAATAATTAACGAAACGCGAATGATTCCACTAATTCTTGTATAGTAAATATAATCTCCACTTCGTCACTGCACAATGTTCTCGCCCACTGAAAAGTGCTCACCGCCCTCTTCCTACGCTTGGGCATATCGAATTGCCCTAGTGTAGCACGCAGCCCGCCGAAGAACGCGGCGAGATGTCTGCAGAGGTCAGCTATCAGAACAGCAGTGTGCCAGAGGTGCGACCCTGCTTCCAGCTCAGAAGGGTGACTACACTTGAGCGCGTGCCCTGGCGGCGCTGGGCTTGGATAGAAAGGAGCGCGAAATGCGGAGCAAACATTCAAAACGTGACATGTCCACTTTACTCCTTTTCGAGAAAACGCCAAAATGTTATGTCATGAAAATTATGCAGATGTTTTATTTGTACTTAATTCTGAATTATGTAATAATGATAGCTAAATATATTATTAATATAAAATTTAAATATTCTATGAACTTACATTTAAAGAAAACCACATTTATGTCAACTGGTAAAAAAGGAAGTCTGAACATCAACGGAGAAGTGATATACATGGCAGGTGAAGTTAAATACTTATGAATTACAATAAAAAATTCTGGATACTGTACAGAAAAACTAAAGAGAGGAATAATTTTAGAAAAAGCAGCGGAAAGAAAAGTACACAAATCCATAAAATATGCAGGCATATCAAGTGATTGATTTCTAAAATTTTAGGTCCCGGAACGCGCTCAAAATGATTTATTAATTTAATAGAAATAATTATATATTTATAATGTAATAATTATCAGCGAGATACAGGAACGCCGTTCCGTCGTGTTCCGTCAGAAATCAAGCCTTGCGTAAGACCAAAATCCAACGTAATCGAGAAAATGGCATTTCTAATCCTGTTGTGTGGGTGTAAAAGCTGAACATTGAGATAGGCCGAAAAAAGGAAGATGCTTTTGAAGTATGGACACGGAAGAAAATATTAAACGTACAATGGGAGGGCAAGAAGATAAATGCCGAAATTTTGAAAAGAAAACAGAACTTTCTCTAAAAGTCAAAGCCAAAAAATGGAAAATAAAATATTTTGGACACACTATGAGTCGAACAAAATCTCTAGAAAAGGATATTATGCTTGGAATGATAGAATGAAGCGGAAGAAAAGGGAGTAAGTGGCACAATTGAATAACTAATACACAATATCACAAACAAAAGGAAAAAGGCAGTTCGAGTCCGTGTGAGCAATGAACAAATTGCTAGCATCCTATTGCTGTGTATATCCAGATAGGTCTAACAAGGGATGGCTTGCGATCTATGTTCTAGTACTATTTCTCTGCGCGTTCAGACCCGCGAAGAATTGGGACCTGCAGATGAAAGGAGAGATGCTCACAGCCGCTGCTTGACCGGGATTGGAGCCGACAAATAGACATCATCGCACTGAACAGTGTGTTTGATACCCGTCTTTCATGCGTACATTCTGCCATTATTAGGGAAGAACTCGCTTATCGGCGCGTCCCCTCCCAGTTTCGGATAGCAAGAAAAGCCAAGGAATGATGCTCAAGTAATACAAATGCAAATATCAAAACAAAACATCTTTAAAATTCAAACATCTTTCAAAAACCTGGTTTAGAAACATCGATGAAGTTCGTGCGGAAGATAATATATTTTGACAGTGGCCGTGATTGTTAATTTATAATTACGATTTAGACAAAACGGCAAAAGAAAGTAAAAAGAATAACAGCGAAACTAAGCCTGAAAACTATCGCCCAGGGTCATCTTATGGAGTCACAACTTCCTCAAATGGGTACAGGAAGGTGGGCGAGAGACCTTACACCTAGAGTGCTTGCGTTGGCCGCCTCTCTGCGTACGGTAGGACATACGTAGGAAATGCCAGAAAAATTGGGTCATTTCTTGGGCTGAAGATAGTCTCGCTTTATTCGAACACATGTATTGACAGTGGTATAATGCAATATTATTTCATATTTTAACTTTTTTATAAAATTGTGATTATCGGTTCTTTTCATTCACAACAACTCATCAAGCACATCGATAATAAACATCAGGTTTTATAAATGTTTCATTTTTTTACGAAATATGTTCATGTGTCTATACAAAATCTATGTTTTGAAAATATCAACATCAATGTTGCATCTCTATTCTCGACACCTAGATGAGGATCGCCGATTTAATACTGATTCTGATTCCCCAATATGAGGTTTATCAGTGACTGGTATGCTACGTTTTACTAGTAGTATATAAATCTTATAAATTGAATTGCTACCCGATTAAATGTTACTGATAAGCGTGTACGATGTTTAGAAAAATGGTATCTTCATGTAGAAATGTAAAAGTTGCCGAACTGTATAACAAAACATAATTTATCCCCCTCATAGACGGATATTCCTCTTCTAGTGTGGTGTTCCTGTCTAAGGGTTAAAGTTGTATTGCTTTCATGACAATTTAATGCATTAAAAATACATATATATGTCACAATACAATGATTTACACTACATCCTTTTATGTTATCATTTACGTAGTTTGTATCAAAATGACGCGCCGGGAATTACTTATTCCAATCTTCAAGTTTATACAAATATAACAGAATCCTTTTATATCAATATAACTTACTAAATAAGCTGGGACATGTCACGATTCTTAATATTAGATTTTAATGTTTGTTTCAGTGTTGGATTCAGGATGCATCTCGCCTGCGCGCTATTTTACAACTTCTTAAATTTTGTCCGAAAGTACGAAAACAGTTTTAAAATTTTACTTGGGAAAACAGATTCATCAGGTGAAGTCTATCAAGGAGACAAACGCCGTTTTGAGGTCAAAAATCGAGTCGCAGGATAAAAGAGCTCGTACGTAATTTCGGCTCATTCTTTCTGGTAGTGGAATGATAACGGAAGATCTTAGAAGTAAAATGTATGTAAAATAAGATGTTAGGACATGCAATATTGATGATATCTACACAATTAGTTCAATTTTCTTTTTGAAATCAGTTTCCAAATCGGAATTGATATTTTGAGTAGTGCCTCAAATAACTTTTTGATGGTATGAAGACGAAAATATGTGAACAAGATATATAGTTTTATACGACTATTACAGATGATATGAGACCGTTTGGTTGTGTTACAGCATCACTAGTTTGATAAGTAGAGAAAAATATATTGAGACTGAATGGGACGAAAGCTTAAACTGACTGCCCAGCTTGCCTGTCTGAAAGTTCGGCCTCCCGCGCCGCTGGTCGCCGGGTTTGGCCGTTCGGCCGCGTCGAGGGAAAGGCCCAGAAGGGGTGGGTTGAAGCAAGGGGAGCGGGAAGGAGAGGGGGATCAGGTAGTTTTTTCCGAAATTTCACTTTACACCGCTCCTATTCAACCGATTTGCATGATTGACACGGCGTTGGATTCAGGAAGCACGTCGTCATCGCGCTATAAGCCCACATTTTTTAATTTCTTCCCGGAACTATGAGAAATTATTTAAATATTTTTTTTTGGAAATATTTTTTGAAAAAACGGCATCGTAGCGTGAATTCTATTTTAAAAAGGAGTCCAACAGACCGTTTACAGATCGAAAATCGGACAATTTGTTCAGACGTTATCGGTCTAGTAAATTTTGCTTATTTTGGTGCTGCCACGTGGTGGCGACAAATTGAACTAGTGTCGGTACATTTAGCCTTAACAACTGATTACCATTTGAACAAAACATCTAAATAAAATGATGTATGTTCTGAACTCCATTATTGCATATCTGAAACATTTATTAATGTAATGTATGTTTCACACACATGCTAAATCTTTCAAGTGTATTCATTTATATCATTTAGCATCCGTACTTAAACAGAACACAAACTCAGAGGCATTGGCAGTAATGATTAATTGTATTACAGGGATAATGTAAAGGAAATTGATTAACTGTTAATTCATTGGGGTTAATTATTGTTAATGAAATGGTGCTCTTAACTAGTGTCTTCGGTTGAATTGAGAAGGCAGGAGTTCACTCAGGATCTCACACTCATTAAAACTATTAATGCACACTCACTGCAATAACCACAATTCCATAATCGAGTTTATTCTAGCTATACCTTTTCTGGGGCACAGTGTAACCAAATTTGTTCTTAATCTTGACTTGGTGGTTGCTTTACGGGGGCAGGAGTTTTATAATTTGAGGCACATCTGAAATATTGAGTTACATATTTCACAAGAATATCACTTTTGTTCCAAACACTTTAATGCTTACTCACTGTTTTCACTTTTGCAACCCTACTCGATCCAAACACACAACTGAAGCACTGGCAGGAACAATTGACTGTAATGTAATAATATTAATGTAACAACTTGCAATAACCACAATTCCATAATCGAGTACATTCTAGCTATACCTTTTCTGGGGCACAGCGTAACCAAATTTGTTCTTAATCTTGACTTGGTGGTTGCTTTACGGGGGCAGGAGTTTTATAATTTGAGGCACATCTGAAATATTGAGTTACATATTTTACAAGAATATCACTTTTATTCCGTCGTGTAATATATGAATATATTTCAATAAAATAATTATGATTCACACACATGTTCATTGTGAAGACGTTCTTGAGGCATGCAATAAAAAGTCAATAATTATTATGACATTGATGGCTTACCCCCACAATTACAGCTACCTTTGCAATGACACTGCTCTCAGGAAGTTTCACTTCTTTACGAGAATTTTTCTCGCTCTTGTACTTATAAACATTAAAAAGGACCTTTCACCACTCGATAAAATCCACTTCCCCTTCTGCTTCACTGGAGAGTTATTTCTGGAATTACCTGACATTTCTAAAAATGTCAAGCCCAGCACACAATAAGATTTCCCTTAGGAAACAATTCGCGCACGCATGCGGCTCACTCGCATAAGCTCACAATCTCCACACAACGCTTTGCTGGTTGAAACCGTTGAAGTTGGCACAAATTCATTTCGCTCGCATGCATGCCAGTCTCCAGCCAAAGAAAAGTCCCTGGCAGCTATACTTCCATTACGTGGGGAATTTACGTTGGGGTTGGCACCTACTTTCTGCAACCTAAATGGTAATCAAAAGTCAATGTAGTTTGTATGGCGGGTGATTTACGGGAGGTTGGTATTGCCAAGCTCTCTGGGTCACATCTTACGTGAAATAAATCTTAATGTAGCCGGCGGCGCTAGCCGAATGCGTTTACTACGCTCCGTGAAGTCACGAAGGTTAAGCGCATTCGAGACTCGCGGGTTCGTGGTTGGGTGACCGGCCAGGAACCCCGCGACCTAACGTCGTCGAGCCCCTGGCCGAAGGGATAAAAGACAATGACTGACTGCGACGTGACGAGACTTGACAAAGATTAAAAGTAAAAAGCACTTTAATGGAGGACTAGTGAGAACCCGTCAAAATTTGACGGTGTGATCTGAGATAAATGTAAAATACTGTGCCCAGATTAATGTTCAGAATATGTTGCATTGTTTGAATCTTCAGGGAATAACGAAAATATTCTATGATGAAGAGTTCCCAAAATTTTGAAAACGTGTGGCCCATGGCCAGGTGGCAATGCAATATCGGCACCAAATTACACAAAAGAGAGCACTATTATACTGACGGATATTATTTCTAAAGTTTTTGATGTGTCATAATCTCCTATAAACAACTGTTTGATATCTTCTGGCATATTGCTCGAAGATAAACTTATTTTCCCATTTTAGCAACACAGAGTAAACTCGTTTACAGAATTTCTCTCACATGGGAAGTACAAAGTAGAACAAAACTGACATTTCATAGACAATGACCCAACAGAAAACAAAATGACCTCACTATCACGATACATACGCTGACTTTCTCTTTCCCTGCTCCCAGTCAATGTACTACGTTTGCGTCTTTTGGGGCGCTTGGGCAACGATTCGGAATTCGACATAACCTGTGAACAACTTCACTACTTCAGTACAACCGAACAAAACCCTCTGTCCGAATGTTCTCTACAAAATACACTACAAAAGGAAATACATGCAAACTGTCATCACCACAATGCAATTATTTCACTGAAACAAAACCTTGACGAATCGTGAACAAATCTCAACAATCAAAACAAAACATTAAGCAGTGCCACCATGAAACGGCGAGGACTCGACTCATGTATATCAATTTTAAAACAGCCACCCTTTGGGAGAAAACAATTGACTATTGATAAGCGTACTATTAAATAATTATTTAATTAATTAATTTACACCGTAAATGTTGGTGAATCAACACAAACAATATCTGATAACACATCTAGGGATCACATTCTTTCATTTAAAGGAAAAAATACTACAATCGGTTCAGTAGAAGCTCTAAAAGAAGCCATGGCAAAATACCTTATTTTTTTAAATATATAGATTACTCCCCCGTGCTAAAGCGCTCAACGCCCCTTAACGGGGCTTGGAAACGCGTTGCGTCAAGGTGGAGACGCAACAAATTAAAAAAAAAAGTTATGTTAATTTTAGTGAATACTCTGTACATGCATGTACATTTATTGTGCCACTTTTCATGATATTAGTAATTTAAGAATTTTTTTGCATCGTGGTCTCTGTAACCTAGATTATTTGTTATTATTTCATATCTAGTTGTGATTTTGTTAATTACTATGATATATTGCTTTCTTGTGATTTAAATGTATTCCGTGTAGGTACATTCACTGTAATATCTAAATTAAAAATTTGAAGTAAATTCATAAACTGCTCTTTTTAGTGAGATTCACTCAGAAAATCAATATTGAAATCTTCACATTCAACAATGGATTTAAAAGAGACTAATTTTCTTCAGAGTTACGGTATCTCTAGATTTTCTTAGAAAATGAAATAATCTAAAGTTCGCTTTGTTGGTGGCCTGTAGATGTAAAGTAAGATAATTTTGAGCACAGAAAGATATACGGCTTTCATTTCAAAAACTTGTTCAATTGCATAAAAACAATTTGACAAGAAGGAAGAATCAATATCATTTCTTTCGTAAATACACGAACCTCTGTAAGCAGGGCCCTTGTTTGATTTCCTCTGCACCACAATACGATCCTGCAAGGTAAAAACTAGGAATTTGGAGTGTATTTAGACTATTATGAGACAACCAGTGATCTGTAAAGCAAAGCTATTTGACTTGTATCACACTGTAATGCTGCCTCGATAAATTCAATTTCATTTCAAAGAGGTTGCACATTATGGTGCGTTTTTCGAATCTTTTGCATGTACCTACACGGATGTTTCACTACTGCATCTAACCACAGTCCATTATCACAGTCCCGCAGCTCTATACTTTTGCCCTATGCTAAAAATGGACCTTGCTGACAGATACGACATCGTCAGTGCCAAACCACATTGTAATTCAATATTACAGTTGATTGCATTAGTGGCGAATTTGCCAGGTTACTTATTGCCACCACGAGGATTTTCCTTCCCGGTTATCGTGTATACGCCTATAGTATGTCCAAAAGCTATAATAATAGCTATTTGTAGATCGCCCCAAAACTTAACTAGAAATGAGATAATTTCTAAGTATCATGTAATAATCTTCAAATACTCCAAATTTCTAATGCCTTCTTTTACATCTGCTTACCAATCAATCTCAATTGTTCGCACCCTAAATTACTCATAATTAAGTACTAGTTTCAATTTTCCTTGAAAATTGTGCACGTTAAGCATTATTGTACTTCAAACTACAGTGATAATCTATAGTCTAGTCCAGTTCGACAGGGAAAATGTTGAAGTTTTTTCTCATACTTTATATTTTTTTAAATATATTGTGCGTTCTCAGAAAACTCCAAAAATTCTTTGTCCAGTTTTCACTTACAATTTAAAAACACTTTTTTTGAAATACGCTTATTCACACATAATATATAACATAAAATTTCGTACGATTTAGGTCTCGGAAGTACTCTCCGTCGGACGAACGGTGTCGGCGCTAGAGTAGGCTAAATTGAGGGGAAAAAACTCAATCTGACAAACAATCTTGTTTTTTAATCTCGAAAAATACGGATTTTTGGAGATAAGTTTTATGAGACGAACGTTTTCTAGCACCTAAATCTGATGAAAAGAGTCCGTTAGGAGAAACACTTTCATCTAAAAGTGGGAATATTCTGAGTCATACACGACAATAAAACAACTTTGACCATAGCAATGGTGACCTTAATGAAATAAACCAAAAACGTTTTTGGCAGAGTGATTTTTTTGCTACAATTATACGTGCTCTAGCTCCGAAACCGTTCGTCTGACGAAATGTACTTATAAACCTAATTCATAGTACATGTAATGTTATATTTTTTAAATTTAAGATATTTCTGTAAAAGTGTGTAGTTTCGTGTTTAAAGTAAGCAACGTGAAAAGTGCGAATTAAAAATATAAAAATGTACTATAACTACATACCACAAAACGAGAGAAGAATTCGGTTGTTTCAACGTATGCAATGTACAGACCTACAGCAATTGCTTTTTGAAGGGGCCATATGTTTACAAAATATCATAAAATAAATCTGAACAATAAAGAAATGTTCCTGTAAACGTAAATCCGTGCAACCTGCACGTAACGCAAACTATATGCGTGCATTCGTAAAACACCAGACGTACAGCAGCTTGCTGGTCGCTTGGAGCGTTAGTGTCGCGTCAGGCCCAAATATTCGCTCGAAGCTGCGGGTCTTTGTTAATAGTCTGTGATATAACTGTAATTGCTGTTTATCTCATTTTTACCTGGAGTGCGTGATCGAAGGAAGTATAGTGTCCCAGCAGTGACAGGAGGTGGGCTTCACAATACGATCCTGCAAGGTAAAAACTAGGAATGAATAATGGGAGAGGTAATACAGAGATTAGGTTCAGGGAATAACGTAATTGGGTCCAATGGGGCTGGAGGAGAAGAGAACTAGAAGAAGTGGGTGGGGATGGGTCTTGGCCCGAGGTTGTGAAAGGATGTGTTTTGCAAGCTCCGCTACTGAGTTTTCTGACAAGGTTCAGGTGAAGATCATGCCGGGTGAAGTGTTTTTTGATAGAAAGATTAGGTCAAATAATTTAACATGTGTGCCTCTCATATGCAGTTTCAATCGGTTGTTTGCGTGTATAATTTCTTTGCTAAGTGTTGGTTTGTTGTAACAGAAGGGCAGAAACGATACTATAAGGTTCGTAGTTTGGGCGGCACGGTGTAGATTGCATTACATGTTGCTCAGGTGTAAAGTAACCACCCAAATTTATCTCATTCTGCCCTCCTATGATAACTGTATCCCGTTTGGTGTGAGGTTTTGTGTGTGTGTCCAACTCACTGGGCTCGTCGGCAAACCTCCCGTTATGTTTAACACACCCGTGACAGAGAAATTGGATGGGATTTTTCCACTGAGCAGGGAGGAGATTTGTCGCCCATGGCTGTCTGCTAAATTCGTACGTTTTTATGGGCTCAGTGGGCATGTTCTTGTTTACTTGTGGACCAGGTTGTATAAATCTACATCTTTGTTTCTTTGCGCTTGCCATCCTGTTTGCGATGGTCTGTAGATGGGCGTATCGATGATGGGAGGGGTAGTGAGAATTGGGAAGGCAAGGAAACGCATTGTCAAAATTTAATATAGAAACTGTTTTCAGTTGTGATTGGTAGTACATTTGGGTTTTTGTATCGTGGCGTCTGAGGGTATTATCTTCAAGATGGAATATGACACGGCTTTTCGCGTCTTTCTCGGTCGTGTCACTACCGTCACTTGATCTGCAGCACTGCTTGATATGTCGCGATTACGCTTCATCTTGTGGCAGGACCTAGAAAGAGGCAAAATGCCGTGCCATATTCCATCTTGAAGATACTACCCTCAGCTGCCACGTTACAAAAACCCAAGTATAGACACCAACACACTTTCGGTCTCTTTTGCTCTATGGTCACCAGAACGCGAAGCTCTTCGCAACAACACATACATGAGAGACAAGGGACAAACAACCAGGCCCAAGGCGGGACTCGAACCCGCGACGTTTCGGACCGAAGCGCTGAGTCAGTACTCGCTCTTAGCTACCTCACCCATCCATGTCGGCAATAAGTTGTTCTGCTGAATAATTTTAAGAGGTGATCTGCTCTTTTCGACTGAATAACCGTAAACCTATGCTAGATTAATAATGTTTTACCTAAAATCAGAAGTAATGAAATTATAAAAGTTTTCAAATGTAACGTGTCTTTAGTTGTAGAAGATTTACAAGTATGCATCTGAAATTTATTCACATTCAGTTTTCTCAAATTAGTTAAGAGAGAGGTATTCTCAAGCGAGCTAAATGTGTTTTATTTTAATTGGGGAAGGCTCACAGGTTGTCAAATATGTTTAATAATAATAATACCTGCCTTAATTTTATTTGGCATTATACTTATCTTTCCTTGCACTGAACATTAGAGGGAAAAACTTGCATTCAAACATTAATGCGGCGCAGGCAGTCTAAATGTTATGACTAGGACCCGGATTTTAATGACCAGTCATACATTTTTTCTGAACCTTCGGGTGAATTTTAAACCAATTTATGCACGAATGTAGAAATTGTCGATTAAGAAAACGTATTTTTATTGTGCATATAAAGTCATATTTACACAGTTTTAGTAAAAGGTCATATTTTAGTTAAATTTTGCCATGAATGCGTATATTTGTCATATTTTGCAGGACCGTTTTTAGTAAAAGGTCATATTTTGGCCAAATTTTGCCCAACATGCATACATATGTCATATTTTAAAGGTCACAAGAATAAAAGGCTTGAAAATGTGTCTCGCATAACAATGTATCAGATGATATTGTCACAAATAAACTCAAAAATTATACCACAATGGGTTATTTGAAACGTAAGTAAATTTAAACGAAGTGAGTTGGGTCGAGCTCTTGGTCATGTGGCTGAGAAAAGTTTTCATAATAACAAATTGCTGTGTTCTTCAGCGAAATCCTGGATATTCTGCAATGTGCAAAATGAGCGTTATAACTTCTAAAAATGCCGCAACATTTGAAGACAATGAACCAAAGCTGCCCTGCAGTGACATCGTCGCCTTCAAAATCGCTCCCGTGACGTCATGTGATGTAGGGAGGAGCTTTCCCAGATACAAAACCATAGAGTAAAGATGTATATAGAGGGGTCATGAGGCTTGTTTCGAGTTACCTCCTTTGAATAGTTTCCCGTCCGCCGATAGAAAGCGCCAACGTCGCGAAGTGTGAAGGGAAGAACAGGACTGTCCGTTGGTGGGGGGTATTTGTAGGAAATATCGCGCGGTGCAGAGGGGCACGAAAAGGTGTTGTGTCCATGCCGACGGGTGGCTCGGAGGGGGGGGCGACCCATCTGGTCCCGCTACCTGCTCCCCTCCCTCCAGCCTCCGAGCTTCCCAGGCGACTGCGGGGTCTTCCTGACGAACGAAAACCAGCATTTCCCTCCAGTCCAGTCGAATGGTAGAAAATAAGAGAAAGTTTTGGTGTAGTTTTGATTTTTGGTTCCTATATTTTTTGGGGTCGCTGAACACGAATATCAGGTTTGCCAAGAAAAGTTTTGTCTAGAAATACGTTTTTTAAGCAAAAAAATACGTAAATACCACACCTTTTGTCACTTTTTTTTTCAAAATAACTCAAAAGCCATCCATTTTTCGTAATTAATGGTCCTATACAAAATAAAAGAAGATAAAATTACCTACATTTAATGTCCGTAAGAATTGTTTCTCCGATAAACGATTTAGCCGTGAGAACACCACGAAATTTGGTGATGTAAGCGAAACACATGAGAAACTGGAATTATCCTATTTTATCTCAATATAACTTAAAAACTATCAATTTTTCGTAAGTATTAACCGGATATGATATGAAATGAATGAGGTTAAAATTGCCTACAATGTGTATGTACGGTTTTCTTCTAGGATCAATGGTATTGCCGTTAGTGTGCAAAATATCCCTGAATGTTACTGTGAAAATGGAACTCCACTTAACCTCCTTCACTACATTTATATCCAATGAAGTTGTATGGAAATAAATACAGCGCGGTGTGAATCTGTTTACATTTTAATTGGAAAAAGGAAAGTATAAAGCGTAAGAGAAAATTAATATTTTGGAAGTCGAACGTGCCTTCAGCGTTGCGTAGGTTCTGAAGGCCCTAGCTTTTATACACACACACACACACACACACACACACACACACACACACACACACACACATACTTTTAACTTTTAAGTTATTTTGAAAAATCTTAAATAAAAGTACTGTTTTGTTCATATTTTTGGCTTTAAAAACTTGTTTCCGCGCAAAGTTATTGATGACAAACCAGAACACTCGTTATAGCATTCTAACTACTAACATAGAAGCAATTCAGTGTCCAAGTTTAATACGTCATCAATGACGGGTTTTTATCTCATACAAGAAACACGAGTCTATCCGTGACAATTACGTTGATTACGTGTCAAAATATCTATCACAAGCATACCTCCTTAGATGTTTTTATGGTTACCCTGAAGTATAAAGCGTATTAAAATGTCTAAAAAATGTGCGTACATAGTGTTAGACAACACAATGATTCATAAGACATGGAAAGAAAATTTTCTTGCTACCACGAATAATGAAAGTTGGTTAATAGCAATGTTGATTACAAAGATTTTATCGGCAGAAATGGCTAGCAAAAAAGCGAAGGAAGACGCGGACACTCCGATAATGAACACAGTTTTGTGCTTAGATCCAACTAATGAGACTGATTGAAGTTGGTGAGGATGTAAGAGATCTGTTGGTAATATGGTTAGATCTCTGCCAGCATGCAAAATGGCTCCTTTTTAAAACAGAAGAACGACAAAGTTTCTTCACCCGATTGCTGCCATAAGTGAAACATTTACCGATAACTTTGTTTCTCCCAACCAATCAGTGATTACGAAATCTCGGTGTAGGCCAAGTACGGAATAATGAATTTTGCTTTACAGAAATTTGGTGGGAAATTTGCGGAAACGGAAATTTGCTTTACAGAACATTGGTTATCTCCTAATGAACTTAGCATTTTCCAAATTCCAAACTTTTACCTCGCAGGCTTTTATTGCAGAGAGAGAGAGAATCGCATAAAGGTCCTACGTATGGGGGTTCTTGTATTTATGTTAGAAATAATATTGATTCTATCTCCTTGGCGGAATTAAATGTGTATTCCATTGAAAATGTTTTCGAAATTTCTGTTGTACATCTTACTTCACTAAAAGTGATAATACTTTGCATCTACAGACCTCCAACAAAGAGAACTGCAGATTATATTTTGTTCTTAGAAAACCTGGAGATAACACTTAACAAAGTCAGCAATCGCTCTTTTGAATCCATTGTTGTATGCGGAGATTTTAACATTGATTTTCTGGTCGAATCTTGCGAGAAAGAAAAGTTTCTCAATTTAATTAATTCCTTCAATTTAGACATTACAATTAATGTACTTACACGGATCACACAAAATTCGATGAAGGCAATTGATCAAATTAGAATTAACAAAACTACTACTCGATATGAAGTTGAAACAAAAGATTTAGGATACAGTGACCACGATGCACAAATTCTTACCATTATAAGAAATGCGATCACTGACACAATAAATAATACACGTATGACTATATTGTTTACAAAAAGTAAAATAAAATTGATTACATGATGCAGGAGTCATGGGAAGCGGTTTATAATACTGTTCATACAAACGACAAATATAATTCTTTTTTTCTTTCAACTCTTTCATTTCATTTTAACACTTGCTTTACTCTCCAAAAAAGAAAATTAAATATTTCACGGAAAAGCAATTCTTGGATAACACAAGGGATTAGGGCATCTTGTAAAAACAAGTGAATTCTTTCTTTCATTTCTAAGCGTCATGACGTATCTCAAGATTTCCTTATCTACTTTAAAAAATACAAAACATAGTTACGAAAAGTCATAAGGCAGGCTAAAATCATGAAACACGATCGGGATATTTTGAACTCAAATAACAAAACAAAAGCAATGTGGAATATAATAAAAAATACGACCAAATCAACTAAAAACACTGTAGAGAATGTTGTTTTAAAATATAATGATATAAATGTGAACGATCCGGCAACAGTGGGTAGTCTCTTTAACCAATACTTTTCGCGAATTGCTGCCGATCACACTAAGGGTCTTAAGCCATAAAATTCAAAAACAGATAGTTCACCCACAATTTTAGACACGATGTTCGTTTCTGAAACTTCTTCCTATGAAATTCTCAAAATAATCGGTAAACTAAAAAATAAGTATTCGTCCGATTTAGATGAATTCCCGGATTCTTTGTTAAAGACCTGTGCGTATGCCATTCTACACACGTTAACTCACATATTTAATTCATCGTTATGCACCGGAACGTTTCCAGATATTTTCAAAACAGCTAAAATTAAGCCGCTCTTCAAAAAAGGTAACAAAAATTAAATTCAAAATTATCGGCCGATTTCTCTTCTATCAGTTTTTTTGAAAAATATTAGAGAGACTTTTTTACGTACGAATGGAAACCTTTCTCAGTAAACATGACGCGCTTTCAGATTGCCAGCATGGATTTAGCAAATCAAAATCAACGGAAACAGCTATGTTTTCTTTTCTTAAAGATGTCGCCTCATCACTGGATCAATATGAGACACCTATTGGATCATTTTGATCTCAGATAAAAACAGTTTTTACTCATTTTCTATAGAAACGAAAGTCGTTCCAATTGAAACTTTTTCCAACAGAAAGTTTTTGTAAGAAAACATCAAGTCGACTGCACAATATACCTCCTCTCTCTCTCTCTCTCTCTCTCTCTCTCTCTCTCTCTCTCTCTCTCTCTCTCACACACACACACACACACACACACACACACTTGGGGTCCAAGGGATGTGATGCGATTACAAGTCTCTCGGAAGAGAGTCTCCTAGCCTCTCCATCCCAACTCCGCTCTCACCTTCAAGAGGTGAACGAACCTGTCGAGTCGAGTAACCCGAGCCAAGGTAACCAATCCCTTCGGGGGTACGGGTCGACCAACAGACGAGAGAAAGGGGGTTTTGACAAGTCACCCTGTCGGAATGGCATCTGGAACGCCGTACTGGAGCGCCCCGAAAGTATGTCGGGATACGGTCTGGTTGGTTACAACCCTGGTCCAGGGTAAAGGGTGAAGCCGGGAGAGCCTGTAACCCCTAAGCGACGTGTCCCCAGGTGGCGAACAGGGGAGGAATCTCTAGATATAGAGGTCAAGAGGTAATTAAAATACCTCTCACGGACCAAAAGGCGGGGAAGGACACCTCAGTCAAAGAGCCAATATGGAAGGTCTTTTGGGATCTCAGTTTACGGTGCAGGGGCCCGGATCCCCAGTACCGGCGTCTGTTGGGAGTGAGCAAGCGGGCTCCCAGGCGTCGTCAACCAGTGACCGCAGTACTTTAGCAGTGGACCACTGGGCTGCTGTAGTATCCTTTGCTACTAGTGATGATCATGCGAAACAACAGGCATCGTGTAGCCTTGAGAAGAAAATAACCGAGCTTCTCAATTTTGTTAAGCCTCGTCATAATGTTCATGGCGAGATCAAAAAATTGGGGTATTCGATCCAGACGCACTTAAACGAGGTGGTAGCACGGCAAAAAGGAGGATCACTCAGAACAGATCCTCAGTGCAACAAACCCACTGGGAAAGAAGAGTGTACTCAGACGTCCCCTGAGAAGGAGGAAGGAGACGTCCCCTGAGGAACTCCCAGGTGTCCAAGGTAAGGAAGGAGACTGCGAAAACCGCAGATAAAATCCGGGCAGAAATACCTTCTCCGGAAATACCGCGAGAACAGCCCTAAGTGGCACGAGAAGAGCCCGAGTGGCAAGTGGTCACTCGTAAGCGAACGCGTAAGCGTTCTAAAACGCGGAAAAGGCCACCCAGACCAGATGCCCTGATGATAAAGAAAAAGGACGACGCACTGACGTACGCGGACATCCTTAAAAAAATGAAAACTGACCCTGAGCTTAAGGATCTGGGCGAGAATGTCACGCACATCCGGAAGACAGCTGGCGGCGATCTCCTTCTGCAACTGAAGCGGTCTGCCGGAGGCCAAACAACAGATTTTCAGTCCTCTGTAAAGAAGGTGTTTGGATCGGACGCTGATGTGAGGGCTGTCACTCACACCGTGACTATTGAGGTGAAGGATGAGGTCACAACTAAAGAGGAAGTGCATAGGGTTCTGGTGGACAAACTTCCCGAAGCCAGTGATCTCCCAACTACAGTGGTCAAATCCCTAAGACCATCCTATGGTGGAACACAGGTAGCAATAGTCAGCGTTCCTGTTGCGGTGGCTAACAAATTGGTGGCCGCCCGTAAAATAAGAATAGGATGGGTGTACTGCACTCTGCGTGAGAAGAAGGTCCCCTGGGGTGTTACAGATGTTTGGATTTTGGACACCTCAGAAAAGCATGTAAAAACTCACATGACCGGTCCAACTTGTGCATGAATTGTAGTGGTGATGATCACCTTGCTAATTCATGCACAAATGACGCAAAGTGCTTGCTTTGTGAAGAAAAGGGAAACAAGGCAGACATGCTGCTGGGTGCAGCAGGTGTCCATCATACCAAAAAGCGCAGAAAGCAATAACGGATAGAAAATGAGAATTATACAACTCAATATCAACCATTGCGCAGTCACTCAGGATACCCTGGCACAGTCGGTTAGGGAATGGGAGGCTGATTTAGCAATAGTATGCGAGCAGTATACTAACCGTGAAGATACAGCGTGGGTATCTGATCTCCACAACCAGGCGGCCTGTGGAAAACACACATTCCAGCAAGTAATGACGAGACCCGGAGCTGGATTTGTCTGGGTAAAAATCAACGGCGTTTACATCTATAGCTGTTATACCTCACCAAACGCGACAATGGACGAGTTTGAGCAGTTCCTCGACCGCTTAGTGTACGACGCAAGATGACGAAGCCCCTTGGTGATAGCTGGAGGTTTCAACGCCTGGGCGGTTGAGTGGGGTAGTTCGTCCACTAATAAGCGAGGTCGAGCAGTTCTGGCATCCCTCTCCCTTCTGAATGTAGAGCTCGCCAACACAGGAGACATACACACCTTCCGCAGAGGGGGCGTGGGATCTGTTGTGGATCTGACGTTCATGTCAGATAATCTTTTGAGAATGGGAGTGTCCTGGAGAGTAAGTGAACACTATACCCATAGTGACCACCAGGCACTTTTGTACGAGGTGAAAAATCAGCGGAGGGATAATTTTGCGCAGAAATATTAGTCAGCTGGGTGGAAAGCAAAAACGTTCGACGAAGAACTTTTCCGACAATGTTTGGAGACGATAGTACCAACAGGTACCGCAGATGACAAAGCTGAACAGGTGATGAAATGGGTAACCAAAGCCTGTGATGCGGCTACGTCTAGACGGGGCGCAATCTCTCGACGTTCTCCAGTTTACTTGTGGAATGAGGAAATCGCCCAATTACGACGGAGGTGCCTTCGAGCCAGAAGACAATACCAGAGAGCTCGTGGCAGAGACAACTTTCTTCAATTTCAAGAGCAATACAAACTCGCTCGAAGCCAGTTGAAGATAGAAATCCGCAAGAGTAAACGCTTATGCGCCAAAAGCCTGTGTGACGAGGTGGAAAAGGATCCATGGGGTAGGCCGTACAAGACGGTCATGAGTAGGTTAAGACAGCGGCACCTACGTTCTCCAACTTGCCCCAATACGCTGCTCAGAATTGTGACAGCCCTATTCCTGAGCCACCCCGGTGACACAGTTAATATAGCGTTATCTGAGCTAGAAATAATTCTTCCAGTCACGCAAGAAGAAATTCTGCACGCAATCAGCAGAATCAGCAACACAAAGGCTCCCGGACTGGATAAAATTCCCAATATTGCCCTCAAGACTGCGATACTCGCTCACATCGACATCTTTTTGGATCTCTATTATTCTTGCTTGAGGGAAGGGGTGTACCTAGAAAGATGGAAAAACAGCGCCTGGTGCTCCTCCCTAAGGGGAATAAATCTCCCGAAGATCCATCATCATACCGGCCATTGTGTATGCTTGACACAGCTGGCAAGGTTCTGGAGATAATTATTAGTACCAGACTGGAGAAAGCTGTGGAGGAGGGAGGAGGCCTTTCGGAAAATCAGTATGGTTTCCGCAGAGCCCGCTCGACTGTTGACGCAGTCCAGCTTGTCATTAATACCGCCCGACAAGCAATTGGAGGAAATAGATGGAAGAGAGGCCCTAAACAGTACTGTGCTGTCGTTACGTTGGATATTAAAAATGCATTCAACTCGGCCAGGTGGAGTAATATTCACCAAGCTCTCCGCAGATTTAAGGTTTATTTAAGGTTTTTATGCAATCACTATTGTTAGTCAGTGGTTGAAGTCCTCAGGGCTGCAGTTAGCTGAGCACAAGACTAAGGTTATCCTAGTCACTAGCAGGAAAAAGAGAGAAACCATTACTCTCAAAGTTGGAGACCACCGTATTGCATCACAGCCATCGATCAAATATCTTGGTCTCATGATTGATGCCCGTCTGACATTTGCTGACCACCTGAAGTACGCCAGCAATAAAGCTGCGGTAATTAATGCAGCACTGTCGAGACTAATGCCCAACATAGGACCCTGTCAGGAGAAACGGAAGCTTCTGGCCTTGGTTGTGAGGTCCGTCTTGCTCTATGGAGCCCCAGTATGGGCCAACTCCACGTCGAGAAATAGTTACGTCCGAGGGATGACGTCAGTGTGCAGGTTATCAGCATTGCGGGTAGCTTGTGCATTCCGCACTGTGTCAAACGATGCAGTGTGCGTCATCGCGGGGATGCCTCCTGTCGATATCTTGGCGCAGGAGAGACGGAGACGATATCACAAAGAAGAGCTGCCCAGACTGCTCGACAACACTACTCGAATGGCAGGATCGATGGGACAAGTCCATTAAAGGAAGATGGACGTACCGCATGATTCCCTCCATTGCACCGTGGATCAACCGTAAACACGGCGAAGTAAATTTCTTCTTGACTCAGTTGTTGTCTGGACATGGATGTTTTCTGGCATGTCTCCACAGGTTCAAGCTGGAGGTTACCCCATTCTGTCCACTATGTGAACCTGCTGTCGAAGACGCCGAGCGTGTGCTTTTCCAGTGCCCGCGATACCATCTGCAGCGACGGCACGTTATGAGTATACTCGCGATCGACCCGCTGACACCCGAAGCAATGGTTGGGTGCATGCTCGCTTCAGAAACCAACTGGGATGCGGTGAGTACATTTGCGCAGACCATAATAGCTGAGCTCAGGAGAATAGAAAGGGAAAGAAGAGAAGTCGATTGAACCTCTTTTGATCCTTCCTACGTTTTGGCGAAGAGAAGTGGCTTGTGACTAAGCCACTCTAATCCACTCCCCGTGATGTAATGCCTAACGGCGGTTCCGCGGGGAGGATGGAGGAGAAGGGAGGTTGGTTTTAGTGGATAAAAATCTCACACTATCATGTGGTACGTGCCACATGGTGCCTTTTGAAGATTTCCACCTACCCTCGTAAACACACACACACATACACAAAATGCTGTTTTTGCTACTTGTTGATATCAGTGCAAAAATTTATTTTATTGTTACAGACCAAATCAATTAAACTCGCAAGTGTTTTGAAATTCTGGGATACCTATCCTAAGCCATTTAGAATTTGAATTTTGCATACAAATGAAACGTGCATTTTTGGCTAGAAAAAATAAGAACTTCAGTGTAATAAAAAGCTATTTGCAAAGGCAAATCAGCTACACATTTTCACTGTGATCCCTCTTCGTGATGAAATCTTGGAAGACTTTCTGCTGTAAGCACATGGAGAACGAAACTTTGAATATTTCCGGATATCAGGAACACTGTTCGCAATATCGATAGTCATGAAACTATTGTAAATTTATCATATTTTGAAAATTGAGTTTATATCCGGCGATTTTATTTTGTGTTCTTGTTTAATGTTTCGACTTTTCTTGTCGGTACTCCCCGGTGCCCTCCCTATATGAAATTAACGAAGCGTTTAATTCACGGGATTTTGTACTAATAAAGAGTGTTCGTAATGAATTATGATTGGTATCTTGTAAATAATGCAAACTTTCGGAACTAAATGCTGAAGATTGAGGATATATAAACACGTTCTTCTAGGTGAGTGTATCTCGTTGCGGTATCCTGCATTAGATAAGTTTTTGTTTAAAAGTGTTTGTAAAACAAGCGTTTGTTTACCGAACCTTTGTACTACTAGACTCCATTTCCTGTGGCAGTTGTAATGCGCATTGACCTGAATGGAAGATCCTTTAAACAAAGAATCAAAGAACACGTACAAGCTCATACACACAAAAGAACACTATCACACTTTGCCAGCCACCTCTTGGAACAAGAACACTCATTTAATGCAGACAGTGAAGTCAAAATTTTGGAAATTGAAAACAGGCACACTGACAGACTTCCATTAGAAGCCATACACATCATAATTTATTAAACAATCCCCAGCACACTATTTTGAATAAACAAATTCCTTCTCTCTCACCCCTTCGGAAGCTAGGGCACTCCCCTCCGCCCGCCTCTTTTCCACCACCCGGCCGGGCCTTCCTTAATGGCCGTTTCTTAGAAAACCCCCGTTTTCCCCTCTCCATTGAGAGCTCATTCGTGCCATGGTCTCCGAGCTGGGAGGACGTAAGCGCTCCGAGGATCACCGCAGGTAGTTTGAGTGAGCGGCGCAGCAGGTAGTTTTCTTCAGCCGTAGGACCGTTTGGGAATAGCGCCGCACACAACGCCAGTGTCTGCCTAATATAAGTTAAATATAACCTATATTTTTAATATAGTTCTAATATTCTTTGTTTTTTCCTAAAAGTTATTTCTTGTATTAAATTAGTTTTTCCTATTATTGTATAACATGGCCACACGTAACGCTAAAGTTAACGACGCTGTCTCTGCTTCGCTGATTGAAAGCATCCTGACTTCGGATGCGTTCATGAGCAAAATTTCACAGGTTGTTTCCGAAGCAATGGATAGGAAATTGGAGGAGTTAGTTTCTCGATATGAAGAGAAACTACAACAAAAGACCAAGGAGATCGATGATCTCAAACTCCAACTGGCAGAGCGTACTGACGAGCTCGAGCAGTACCAGCGTAGAAACTGCTTAAGGATCTTTGGAGAACCGGAGCGTGATGGCGAGGACACCGACTGCATTGCAATCAATGTTGCCAAAAAGATAGGTGTCCAATTAGATATAAGTGATATTGATCGCAGCCATCGAGTTGGCCGAAAAACGAATGGTGGTACTCGTCCTATAATTGTCAAATTTACTAGTTATAGGAAGCGCCGGGAAATGTTTCAATTTTTTAAAAAATCTGAAGAGAACTGGTGTCACCATTCGTGAGGACCTGATGAGGATGCGGCTGGAAGTCCTAAAAAAGGCTGTGGAACGTTTCAGCCAACAGAACGTTTGGACAACAGATGGTGTCATCATCGTGAAGGTGAGAAATACCAAAGTCCGTGTCAGAACTGCAGCAGAACTGGATAGCATAGAAAATTATTAGCAAAAGTCTATGTACTAGCTTTCTTTTTAAAACAAAAAGATTTTTATTTTTTTCTTTATTTGTTTTAGTGATATTAAATTATTATTATTACTATTATTACTATTAATATTATTATTATTACTATTATTATTACTATTATTACTATTAATATTATTATAATTATTACTATTAACACTTCTTCCTCTAATTTATTTATTACTAACATTTGAATTATTTTCATTTTGCTACATTTTAATTCTATTATTTTGTATTAATACTGTCCCTATTTGTTTAATTATAGTTAATTATCCCGCTGGAATATAAATTAGTTGTAAGAAACTTAGATCAATTAGACTAATTCAAAGTAGTTAGTGTTCCAAGTGTGATCATAAGCTAACTTATTTACTTCCGATTACTTTCTACACAATTCCATTTGAAATTTTCCACTGCGGATATCTAAATGTGGCAACAAAGTACGACACAGACTTTCTCTCAGTACACGGGTCTCAGGAATTCTATACCTGTGCTTAGTGCTCCCCCAGACCCCTTGGAAAGCCCCAGACCCGCTCGAAGTAGCCCTGCAACCCTTCAAGATTTACAAAGCTCTTTATCTCGGTTTCCTCGTGGTTTGTCTGTTTTCCACGTAAATGCACAATCACTTAAGCAGCATTACTCTGAAATTTCAAATATTATAACGGAAACGAAACCAGACCTGTTATTAATTAGCGAAACATGGCTAAAATCTACAATAAAATCAGGACTCGTATCGGTATCTAATTATAAACTCTTTAGATACTTAACTAAACTCTTAAACTACATAGGTCGGTGATTAAAAACAACTTAAAAGAAAAGATGGGTGGAGGGGTTGCATTGTTTGTTCGTGATGACATTAAGGTTAAAGTAGTCGCTCACTCCCCATCCACTTTGCCTGGCATGGAATATATGTTTGCGGAAATCCAAATTGAAATGAAACGTATACTTATAGCCGTCGTTTACTGGCCCCCGAAAACGGGCGTTTTATCTGAATTAGAGGTTCCCCTTTCACAGTTTGTAAATAAATATCAGGATATCATAATCATGGGTGATTTCAATTGCGATCTGAAGGTACCGCTCACAAACTCGGCCGAAAAGTTTATTGATACTATCAACTCATACAATTTACAGATATTAGAATTTGGCCCTACTCACCTATCATTAGGAACTGAAACATGGATAGATCACGCGATCGTGTCAGATAATTCGAAAGTATTAACGTACGGTCAGATATCTGTTCCGGGAGTATCAAAGCATGATTTGCTATTTTTGGTGTACTCTATAAAATGTCCTAAATATAAACATAAAATTATCCGCTACCGTGACTACAAAAATATCAATTCTGAGGCTATGTGCGACGACAGCACCAAAGCTCCCTGGCATGAGGTTTATAATCAAACATCCCTTAATAGTAAAGTAGAAGCCTTCAACGAAATTATATCAGACCTTTTCGATGAGCATGCACCATGGAAAACGCGACGAGTGACACGTCCCGCGGCCCCATGGCTTATAAGTGAATTAAAGCAGTTCATGCAGGAACGCGACTCAGCTTACCGTCGCTTCAAGGCTAATAAAACCATTGATAATGAAAGAGCGTACAAGAAGTTACGAAATTCCGTAAAACAGAAAATTAGAAACGTGAAAATTCGGTATTATTATGACATCTTTAAATTGAAAACGAACACTAAAGATGTTTGGAACTCTCTGAGAGACCTCGGGATTACGAAAGCAAATTCTTCTGAAATTCCTGTCGACATGTCCTTGAATGACATTAATGACTACTTTGTAAATGTTTCAAAACCAATACCACCCTGTGTCAAACGTAACACATTACAGACTCTTGCAGCCAATTCACCTGCGGTCAGGGATAAATTTTATTTCCATAACGTAGATTATCACGAAGTTAATATGATTGTGCGCTCACTAAAATCAAATGCTAATGGCTCCGATCGAATTACAGCGAAACAATTGAAACTTGTCTTACCATTTGCCCTTCCGGCACTTACGCATTTAATTAATTTCTCACGTACAACGGAAACCTTTCCTCAAGCGTGGAAGCTTGCACATGTTCGACCCTTGCCAAAATCTGAACTGACTTCGGTGTGTTTCAGTTATCGTCCAATTAGTATATTACCGACATCAAAAGTTCTTGAAAAAATTGTTCGAAAACAGATTGTAAAACACTTAACTGATTCAGATCTTCTCAATAACTTTCAATCCGGCTTTAGAGGAGGTGCAAGCACCCAAACAGCTTTACTAAAAGTAACTGAAGATATAAGGAAAGCGCTAGATGATGGCCTCGTAACTGTATTAACACTTTTAGATTTTAGTAAAGCTTTCGACTCTGTAGATTACGATATACTAATTGCTAAATGCAAAAATCTAAATTTCTCTGATTCCACTATCTCTTGGATTGCAAACTATCTCCACAATAGGCAACAAATTGTAGTAGTTGACGATCTCCATTCCGATCCAAAACTTCTCCACCGTGGAGTACCTCAGGGATCCGTGTTAGGGCCGCTGTTCTTCTTAATTTATGTGAATGACTTATCACGCGAACTTAGAGAATGTAGTCATCATATGTATGCGGATGATCTGCAAATTTACATCTCCGGGAAACCGTCACAGGTAGCAATGCTAATAAATAAATTAAATAATGAGCTCTCACCTGTAGTAAAATGGTCAATGAAAAACGGATTCAATTTAAATCCTACGAAATCATAAACCATCATAATTGGCTCTTCCCAAATGCACAAGAAACTTGAATGTTTATCTATTCCTGATGTGCTTATAGGCAATGTTGTAGTTCCTCGTCATTCACAAGTGAAAAACTTGGGCTTAATTTTTGATGATCATCTAAGCTGGGAATCCCAGATCCGAAATGTCTGTCGCAAGGTTTATGCATCTTTGCAATCCCTTAGATGTATCGACAAATGTCTCCCTACAAATACGAAGGAAATGTTAGTAAAAACTCTGTTGTGTCCTCATTTCGACTACGGTGATATTGTGTACAACAATTTAAAAGATTCACTCGCTCAAACTCTGCAAAAAGCTCAAAATGCCTGTATTCGTTTCATTTATAATATAAAAAAATACGATCATATCTCCAGAGTTTATAAAGTGAACAAAATACTAACACTAAAGGATAGGCGTTTGTATCACAGCCTTTGTCTTTTATTTAAGATGCTAAAAATGGATTCCCCGTCATATTTAACAAATTATTTCGTATATCTTAAATCCTCTAGATTTCAGAAATATCAGTTACTCTGTATTCCAAAAAGGAAAACAAACTACTACAATAAATCATTCGCAATTACGGTAGCCCGAGAGTGGAATAAATTGCCTTTCAACATTAAAAACTGCTCCTCATTAACATCTTTTAAGAAACACCTGAATGACTTTCTTACAAAATAGAATATATCATTATACAACTTACATCACTGTAGATATTCGGGTGTCAAATCCAATGTCAGTTTTACCTCCTTTTAGGAATGTTAAAAAGTGACTAATATGTTTAGAAATAATCGTAATGTACTTGTTGAGAATTTATTTTTTTGTGATTTGTTTGATACTGCCGGAAATGTGTTTTTATCCATTGGAGCAGAGGAGGATTAGAGCAAGAAGACGATTCCCTTGCAGCAAGGCCAGCAGGTGAGGAAAACATCCCAAAATTCTGTCCCTTCATTTTAGCTTAGTTACTATTGTATTAGGACGCAGCCTGCCTGGTGGGTTTTCCCCGACTAGCGAGTTTTCCTCCTGGGTCGAGCGGCGAGTGAGGTGGTGTGTTTCTGTATTTAAAATATTACAGTCGCTCGGGGTGAATACCAGGCTGCCGCGTAGCGTGAAAACGTTTGGAGCAATGCTATTCAACTCAACTTGTTTTTAACTTCCGTCTATGAATTTATAATTCGTCAAACAAAATTTGCCACATTTCTGTCTATTTTAATATTTCATTTATCTTTTTAAAAGCTACATTTAAATATCTCTCACATCATTAATATTTACATTATTACATTGTTTGTAGATATTATTGCATTTGTGAGTACATGTACTTCACATGATGTCAAATAAAGTTCTCAAAAACTCCAGGTTTTACTGTGAAAATGAGCTCAAAATTCCGCATTTTTAGCAATGCTGGAATGATGTTTTCTCTCCCATTTTTTTCTTTAAACATTTTTTGCAAATAGTGCTAAACACATCACCTATAGAATATATTTTAGAGAGAAAATAACCCATTGTACTAATGGAGAGGACTGAATATTGTCTTCTGAATATTGTTTATGCAATGAATGATATTGAATGTCATTGAGACAAATATATTCAAAATTGGTAGGCACATTATAAGTCATGTGTACTTAAAAAGATGAATTTTTCAGATAAAGGTGGGTTTGAGTGAACAAGGCAGACATTTTGTAGTTTTATCTGAAATATTAAAGGTTGGCCTACATGATTAGCAATACACTCATTAGAATTTTACATAACCATTATACAAGAAAGTCCGCTAGTTTTATTGATTTCTCTGATAGTTTTATTGACAACTATTCAAGTTAAATTATCAATAAACACAATAACTTGCATAATTTTAATTTAATTAGTCTGACATATTGTAAGTACGTGTTGTCATAACAATACACTCGGAACTATTTCGTTCCAACCTTTGTATATGACTAATTTTGAAATTGCCGCCATGGTCTCCATCCGCCCACATTGCCACCGCATTTTCCCGCGTTTTCAATTTACGATTGATACAGTTGCACCCATGGTGGAAATAACATGTAGGAGCCATGGTGGAAATAAGCCATGGTGGAAAGAAGCCATGGTGGTGTTATTTCCACCATGGTAGCACCGGTTATACCGGTGTGATTCGGTCGGTCGGTCGAACTACAAGTTCATCGATGGTACGTCTACTCCACGGTGTAAGATATAAGATATATCTTACACCGTGGTCTACTCCGTGGTGGTGCTAGTGAATCGACTTTGTGACTCACGAACCGTGAGAGCGAAACGTGAGGCTTCTACGAAGCAACGTGCAACTCCCTAGTGTTGTATATTGAAGAATTCATATAGAAACAATGGTTCTATTATTTAATGTACATTGAAAACTAATAAATCGCAAATAACTGGAGTCATGTAAAAGAAACAACTCACATCATAAATATTCCATGAGTAATTATACTTCTTCCATGCATTTGTATTACTACATCCAATTGGAAGAGAGCTTCGGATTAAATGGGCAGTTTGTCATAAAATATGATATTATTGATTATTAAAACGATTCATAAAGGATTATTATGTTCGTTTCTTTAGAGATGAACTAAAAATTCTATGGTTTATGAAATGTTAATTACATTATTCATGAATATCCATTTTCTCCGAATTTGAAAGAGCCGCCTCAATAACTGCGATCCACCAATCACAGCGCAAATACCGTCACAATTGGTGAACGATTTCAACGATTCAACGAATCGTTTGGAAAAGTAATCGAACTGACGGTTCAACCAACTCTTTGGTTCAATCAACAGTTGGGGCGCCACCAGATCTCAACACAAGCGTAACTCTGGTCGCGAGATTTAACATGTAGTTTAATGCCCACTGGTTGTAAACAGTTTAAACAAGAGCAGGTTGCCCCACTGAACAAGAATAATACTGGTTCAAACAATTCCAATTTTTTTCTTTAAATTTAATACGTTTATAACACACATTTAACCTTCTACTCAGAAAAGATAAATGTGCTTTTAGTAGTCAATGGTCTTGACTATTGTCAAGGCAATATCATGTTAATTCTCGTGCGTGCATAGTGTTAATTTTTAGTGCATAATGAATAAACATACAAGAAGATGCTGTGTCTTAAATTGCAGAAATTCGAATTACACAATTTTGTCAAAAACAAAGACTAAGCTATTTAAATTCCCCCAGAATGGAAACAGGTGAGTTCAATATTCATTTAATCCATCGTCTTCTGTACCTTTTGTCAACAATACTGTTTTAAAGACATTTTAAATCAAATAATACCTGTAATTATTGGACTATTTTCATATGAATGCAATGTTGCAGGTGTCGTGACTGGCTTCGTGCCATTGGGGATCCAGGTGTAGCTTCATGCACATGGGAAACATTAATTACACACGGATATGTGTGCAGAGATCATTTCGAGGAAAAGTATGTGACAGCCATCCAAGGGATTACAGTGAATGCTGTTCCAACAATCTTCCCTGATTTACGAATTCCGCTTTCTGATTCACAATTGCGGTTGTTCGATGAAAGTGTTCCAGTTCAAAATAGTAAGTACTGGAATTTATTATATAATGCGTTAATGTTAATCATGTTTCCAATAGAATTTCATCTTGACTGAAAGATGGAAAAAATGATTAAATGGTTCGAAGAGTGGGAGAAGAGAGTTTTCCATAGTGAAAAGCAAATTAAGATGATCAGGCCAAATTTTGAAACACACCTGCTGGGGCAGATAGAATCCACAATTGATGATAAGAAGACAAGAAGAAGATATTGTATACTAACTGACATTTGTAAGATCATAGCCTTCAGATGAGAGATGCAGAGATTGGAAGCCAGATGTGATAGTGGTTATCTGTTAAAGGGGAGATTGTCTCAAGAAAATGAAGAAGAAATGCTAATGAATTCAGTATCTTACTGTTTTCTCTTTCTTCAAGTTTTGTATCCAAGTGTGATTATTACCTTTCAAATTTTTTTTTTGCAGTGTTCCTGATAGTTATTCTCTGCATTGGTGAGAAATGCAGAACCATCATATACTGGCATCCTGTTCATGCTGTTATAGAAAGCTTAAAATACATTGAATGGTGGTTATAACTAAATATGTTTACTTTGCTCTTCTGTGTAGGTTTACTTGGTTTTGATTATTATGAAAGAGTTGGTTCACATGCTCAAAATCCAACAACAAACCAGAATTCAATAATGAATAACATGGTGGTGGAAGCAGAAAGTATAATTAAATTAGAAGAGGTAAATTTTGAATTATTGAAGGGAGTGAAGGTTGATTCACATGCTGAAGAACCAATAATGAATCAGAATCCAATAATGGGTGACATAGTGGTGGAAGCAGAAAGTATAATTAAATTAGAAGAGGTAAATTTTGAATTATTGCAGTTAATCATTTGTAATATATCAGATTACTGAAATTTTAAATTTTATATATGGTTGAATCACACATTTTCAATTGGAGCCGAGATGCAGTAAATACATCTTATTTCAACATATCTAGATTTACTTCATTTTGAATATAGATTTGAAACATGGGTTAATGAATAAAATGACTTGAAATAGAAAAGGATGTAAGAGCCATTTTCAAACTTTCGAGAAAAACGAGTTTATATATAAGTTAAACCTATTGGCACATACAACTCCTGCCATTTAAAATCACCCCATAACATTATCAAAAAATATGTCTGGACTTTGGTTATTATTTATGTAATAGGGCTTGATTCATTCATCATTATTTTGGTAAAAACGTAAATTTAACAGAAATGGCACTTACATCTTTTTTATTACAAAATTTCAAATGTTGTTAATTTTTAGGAAGAAGTGGTTACGTCATACTAATACTAGTTGCTATTGTCCTTTCTTTTTGCCTTCAGGTCAAGGAAGAACCGAATGACTTTGCTGATGAATCTCCTTGGAATTTTCTAGTATGTCTCTTTCCTGTGCCCATCATTTTTTTCATGTTTATGTGTTCTGGCACCTGTCATTGGAGGACGATAATAGAATTGTTTTAAGGAAAATGAAATATTCTTTCCAATTGCTAAAGAAACTGGTGAATATAGGAATTGCTAAGTTAATAACAAATCTTAATGTTAATATGAAAGTGTGATCAGTTGTGCATGAAGCATTATGTTTAGTTTTTACAATTGTGTTGATGATTGTAGCTTTTCTATTAAACTAACAAGTAACAACTTGTGAAGGGTCGAGAGAAGAGTAAAACAAATTCGTAGCCATATTACAAATGATCATGTGGAATGAAGACTACAAAGAAAAGATCATTTCCTTAAACATTAAGAGATAATGTAAATTTTAGAATCAAAATGTGACTCTTTTTAATTATTCATTTTTTACATCAATTCTTTTAAAATGTGATTTTTCATTGCTTACATGCCTTTTTTCATGCCTATGTTAGTAAAAATACATCCCTTTTTGTTTGCCTATTTTAGGTAAAATAAATGCCTGAACTTACGGGCACTATTAATGATCTTCAGAGTTCAGCATCACTACATTCATTCATTACAATATTATTTAATTTCTTCTGGTGGATTTGAGGACATTAAAGCTTATTTCAAATGGGGATAAATGTAGTACGTTCTGGATGTTTCCAGGTTTGCAACAATTGCACTGGATGGAAAACACAGATTATACTTGGGTGTTTCTAATGTGGCAGCTGAGGGTAGTATGTCCCAGATGGAATTCGGCACGATGTTTTGAGTCATTGTCAGTCCCTCAGATCCCAAAATCAGAGTTTATAGAACCTAATATCAAGAACCTTCTTGAAATGCACAGTCATGCCTCAAAGAACGTTACAAACTTATTCAACTCCTCACAAAGAACAGTATGGAAACCTACAATAATCTGTTTTTGAAATTGAACCACTGAGGTTAATTATTTCGTATCAATAGACTGGTTTATTCCTTCTTCAAAGTGTTCTTTATATTTTCATTCATTATTTGCTTTTTTTTTTATCTAAAATGATAATCTTATTATAAAGCCTCACACTGCAAAGTGAATGCAGCTAGTACAAATTGTTTGAAACCAATTTTTATTACTTTTCATGTATATTTAACACATCATATATGAAGAGTTAAATGGAGGATTATTCCAGAAAATGTTGAGGGCCAAAATGTTGGCATAAGTGAGGAACATTGTCACAGTATAGTGACAAAAAAGGGTTGGAAAAATAGTGCAAACCCATATATCTGTAATTTTTATTGATCAGAGAAAAGCAATGTTTTCGTTAAGTCTGATGTGTCTTAGTTCCTGTATTTGCTTCTTGTTGCTTTCTAAACACAGTAGTTCTATGAACACATATATATAGTGTTTTGATCATATGTTAGTTATTAGGAGACCTTTTAAGATCTTTTTTATGGATTTATGAAGTGAGTTAGCACTATCTTCCTCTGACTGTCATATGTTTTCGGAATTTGCATGAAATATTTTGTTAGCATAAATTCTTCTTTGTAGGGTGAGGTGCAGACACCTTTGCCATTGATGGAACCAAAGGAGGAGGTTGCAGAGATTAAGCAGGAACAAGAGGTGAGAGAAACCTTTGGTGATATTTTAATGATGATGATACACTGGCTAGTATATTTGTTGACCGAATTTTATGAAAAAAGTACAGACATTCTTAGGAATAATAATGATGAATTATTTTTCTTTCTTAAAATTTGTCTTTACATTCTCATTTATTGTTTGCTATTTATATAATTGCATGTGTACGTACATCATATTTACATTCAGAATATGTATACATACAGCCTGAAATAAATACTAAATATATAAATGGATAAATACATATTTAATAGTGTGTATTATCTTTCCTGGGATAAGGTGGAGCCACCAATACCATGGCCATGGCCTTATTTGGAACCCAAGGAGGAGATTGCAGAAATTAAGGAGGAAGAGGAGATGAAGGTAACTTTAGGTGATTTTTAAGGTGTTACACTGATCAGGTTAAGTGCTGATTTAATTGAAATAGATCTGAAAAACATACTGGAATATCAGTGCCTGTTGGTGCCATAACAAACTAGGGGTTGCAGCTCTATCAAATGATGGGAATGTGATTTCCAAAATTCAGACCACTAATATGTAATAAAATTTAAGCAATTCACATAAATAAATTACAACTAAGTTTAATGAAAGTTTCTATTCAAACATTACTTGCCACAAAACTATTTTTTTATACGCAGTGTCCATGTCAGGTGTTCTTATCCTGTGCACTGATTCTGACTTTGACTTTCTATGGGTACTCAGTGTTTATATTAGTTCTGCATTGAGACAATTACTACTAATAGAGTTCATGCAAACCAAAAATGAACTTGATTTCAAAAATACGATGATTACTCTCCAGCACTTGCAACAAGCTCTATTGTTCAGACGTTTTACACTAGTTCATTTCATAATCTTAGTTGTAATTTCTGCTGATATTAATAGTGATGATAATGAAATAAAATTATTTTATTTAAAAATTTCACTACCTAGCTATATATTGCAATAACTAAAGATCTGTAATTTTTCAGGAATTTTTTATCTCTTGAAGTATTCTCTTATCTCCAGTATATATTATCTAATTGTTCTGATTTATTGGTAGTTCTTAATAATGCTAACTCTAAACTGTTTTTTATGCAAGTTTCAGAAGCTTCATGACTTTTTTCAATCTTTAAACCCAGTTTTTGTCCATTCATCTTCTCTTCCAAACAATACAGGGTATCTGGGGAAGAAACATTGAAAATAAGCTTTTAAGAAAATTTTAAGCATATTTTGTCTAATAAGTTACTTGGATATTCTGAATGGTTGAGCCGTAATAAGCACTAAAGAGTTGGTTTGAAAAAATGCTTTCTAGATAAAAATTTGCATTGTAGAAGCACAGAAACATTCTAGAAATATGTGAATTGTTTATTACAAAAGAAATTAATATATTTGTTCAGAAAGAAAAATTACCAAGAAATGAAAACAGCAGTGAAATTGTGTAAATTGAGTGCTTTTTTATTTCTGTGTGAATTTTTCTTCCTGAACAAACATATTAATTTCTTTCGTAACAAACAATTTACATGTTTCCAGAGTGTTTCTATGCTTCTGTAATACAAATTTTTGTCTAGAAAGCATATTTTCAAACCAATTTTTGCATGTTAATTGCAGCTCAGCTGTTAATTGCAGCCATTCAGAATTTTGAAGTAGTTTATTCAACAAAATGTGCTCAAATTTAGAGCTTATTTTCTAATTTTAGATGTTTCCTTCCAGACCCCTCTATGCAAGGAAAGCAAAACAAAGTGGTTTTTGAATCACACCTATATATTAACTTATATCTTTTGTAAGAAATCATTTTTGAATTTTTAATTGATTTATCTTTTTAGTGATTTTACCATTTGAATAAAATGTTGAAGACCTGGAGTAGGCCTCTTAATTTGTAGTTTCTTCATTAGGACATGAACCAAAATAAATTTTTATTACAGTTTGTGCAGTCATTAATATTACAGTCATCTAATGTCAGGAAAATAAACATTGAAAACTCTGCTGATTATTGTTAGAGATCATTCCTTTTTTTATTGGCAGCCACAATGATAACAAAAACATTTAAACATGCTCTGGGCTGTCCGGGTGATGCCGCGTCAGAGGCTGAGGTGCCGACGTTTCGACCAACATATCGCGGCCCTCTTTAGGGCTGTACTGCGCCAAGGTTTTTTTCTTCATTTTTTCCCCTCTCTAGTTACTCTGGAGAGGCGGGAATTTATTCAGATTAGGGTATACATTTGCTGCAGCCTTTTCGGCTTCTGCAGCTTTGGGAGGGCAGATATCTTAAAAATTCTACTTAAAAACTAGCTTATAATTAACTTATAACTAATTAGAGTGCCACTTTCGGTTCATTAGTTATATACAGTTGTTCTTTATAATTTCTTCTTTAAAATTCTTTATAATGTTCAGATTTCTTCTGGTTTTCTTGTTTCTTTCATTCACTCTCACTTTCATTCTTAATTTATATATACAAACAAATTCACTCACTCACTCACTCATTCATACCACTTTATGCTCACTGCACTATTTACACTGATATTTCGCCACGGCGCCGACTTTCTTCAAGCGTCCTGGCGCCGCGACGTCATCGTCGCTTCCAGGCGGATTAGGCCCGACAGAGCGCGTTTCCGCGCCTCCGGCGTGATTTCTGGCATCTGGGAGCGGCGACCGCCTCCCACGCACTAGCTGCTCCCCCGCGTCGCACAGCTCAGAGAGCTTGTGCGGGGAAAGTGCGCGGAAGGCGAAGGCGACGTGCTGTGGGACCTGTCTTCTGTGGAAGGGCCTGTGCACGCCGCTGTTCGCCGCTGCGCCGGCCTCGCGCAGGATGCGCGGAGCGGACGGCCGCAGCGCCCTTGCGAGCGCCGTCTCCGCCCGCTTCCGCAGCTCCACCGGGAACTGATTGCGCAAGCCCAGAACTCTGAACACGTCAGCGTTACGGGGTGTGCGGTCGGGTCAATTTGAAAGATGAGGGCGCGCCGCTCTTGTTCTCTGCTACCCGAATGGGGCACAGAGTGGAAGGAGGAGCGGCCGCGAAAACCTCGCATGCATACGCCCACAACGGGCGCACATACGCGGTAAATAAGCACCGCTTTAAAGAAGTGGAAAGATCAGGGGAACGGAGAAGAGGTTTCAAAAAGAAGAGTGCGGTTTTTGATCTTGGCCGCGAGATATCGCGTGTGCGCATGCCAGCGAAGACCACTGTCAAGTACCACGCCCAAATATCTCGCTTCACTCTGCCAAGAGAGACGCGCGCCCGCCAAGCTCACCGTTTCATTGGGGTCTGCCCTCTTTCGAGTGAAGTTGACGGCCACACATTTCCCTAGGTTAAGAGCGAGTCGTTTCCGTCTCAGCCATTCGCGAAGGGCGGCGAGACAATCGCTTAAGTATTTAATTGACTGCCTTCCGTTCACCGATTTCGCGTTATACGCAAAATCATCCGTGAACATCTGGAGCCGCAGCGTTGAATACCATTCCTTTTATCAGCAGGAAGCGGCCCGTCATTCACGTATAAGCCGAAGAGGGTAGGAGAGAGAACGCTCCCCTGAGGCACTCCCGCCTCGGCTCGTCTGAGGGACGAATATACGTTGTTAACTCGCACTTTGAACTGCGTGTCAGAGAGGAAACTTGCGATCAATCTTAGGTAGCAGTCGCTTACCCCCAACTCCGCGAGGCATGCGAGCAACCCCGCATGCCACACACAGTCGAAAGCCGACCACATATCCAGAAAGACCACTGGCAAATTTGGCGTCTCTCGAGGGCGAGGCCGATCTCCGTGCAAAGCCGTGTAAGCTGCTGCGTGGAGCTGTAACCAACTCTGAAGCCAAATGATTCATCTCTGAGAAGGTTGAGGCGACGTATTTCCTGTTGCAAACGCGACAGAATCGGTCTCTCGAACGTTTTCCCTAAGATGGAGTGTAGACTAATAGGTCTATAACTACTCAGGAGTAATTAATTTTTGCCAGGTTTTGGTAATAGCGAGATGGTCGCTAATCTCCATACCTTGGGAAAATAACCACGCGCCAGGCACGCATTCAGAAGCTCGAGTAAAAACTCGACTCCGCGCCCGCCCAGAGCGCGTAGTTGCGCTGCAGAAATGCCATGTGGACCACGAGCTTTCTTAGGATTTAAAGCTCTCAGCTTCGCCTCTAACCTCCCTCCCCGCCATTCGGCGCGCCGAGGAGAGGGGGGCTCGCGGGCCAATGGAATAGTAGCTGACCGTGCGCGCCGATGGCTCACCACCTGATCTGGGCTGTCCGGGAGACGCCGCGTCGAAGGCTGAGGTGCCGACGTTTCGACCGACATGTCGCGGTCTTCTTCAGGGCTGTACTGCCCAGAAGAGGACCGCGACATGTCGGTCGAAACGTTGGCACCTCAGCCTTCGACACGGCGTCACCTGGACAGCCCAGATCATGACTGGCCGCGGAAGCCTACGATATCCGCCCACCACCTGTTACAGTGGCGACCAATGACAGGGCACCGGCGCCCGTTTCGAACGCACGGAACTGCAGCTCAAGCGAATCCGCGAGGATTTCACTTTTTGCCGCGTCATCCCAGACGTAAACAGGCGTAGGGGGTGGAGCACCGGGCGTCCCCGTCCCGGAGTTGCTCTGGATCGTGCTATTTACTCCCAGTTTGCGGCCCAACGCACGAGATAGATCCCACATGTGCCTCTCATGAAGATTGCACTTTGAAATAGATTCAGACCATTGAGCTCATGTTGTAGAGATGAACGGAATTCCCTGCTTAATCTGCGCGCCCGCTCTCCGTCAACGGGATTGCCGTAGCGGCGATGAACTTTAATAGTTCTGCGCAGATCTCTTAGGATCCTTCTTTGCTCATCTGTAAGCTCAGGGCGAGAATTCTCTACTCGAGTGACAGTTGTATTTTGCTTGAAAACCGATTTCAACGTCACAGTGAAATGATTCACTGCTTCCTCGATTTCAGCTTCCGTATTTAGCAGTTTCTGCTCAAGCTGAGAATTCAGCTGTGTTGTGAAACCTGCTCAGTCTGTGTCACTCGAGGTTCGAAAGTTAGCTTGGCGTTGCACCCGCAGACTACACAGAGACGCCACTACACATGTTACTGGATTATGATCGGAATCCAGTGCGGCGATTGAACGAGGAACCACGCATTCAATGCCTTTCACGATCATAAAATCAATAACGCCCGGGTTCCGATTCCGTACTTCCGGGAAATGCATTGGGCTATTCGGCGCGCAGATCTCTACGCCCCGCCTTGTCGCTACAAGATTGGCAATTTTGTTGCCGTTTCTGTTTGCGCCGAGGTCTCCCCATGATTTATGTCTGGCGTTAAAGTCTCCCAGAAGGATGGCTTTGGAATTTAATGCGAGAATCGCATCAATTCCAGCCGGATCTAAGGTTTGGTCTGGGCAGTAGATGGATAGACTAGAAGTCGACCGTTTCCTACCCAAACGTACGCCTCGCCCGTCTCTAGAGACACTAGAGCAATAACAGGGAATTCGGCTTCGAGCTGCGGCAGTTCCCGGCGCAGTGCAAGCACTACGCCGCCATCTGGCCTGCCGAGGCGGTCTCGGCGATAAACAGCGAATCCCCGGAGTTTGAATTCGTGTTCATCTCTAAGCCACGTTTCTTGTAAAGCCAAGATATCTAGTTGAAGATCAACTGCGAATTGTTCTAATTACTGGGCTTTGAGTATTGCACTTCGCACGTTCCAGGTGCAGGTGCGAAGAGGTGCTGTTCGCATAGCTACACAATTATTTGAATTAGTCATGATCGGGCAATGCTTCGTAAATACGCTCTAACATCATCAAAAACTGGTTTTTGGTGAGTGTGGGCGTGACAGTTGCGGGAGCAATGGGCTACGCTCCGGACGCCTCTGAATGCGTTGCGTTGGCCTGCGCGGCGCGTGCCGCGCCAGAGCGTTGCACGTCCGCGGAACAGGCTGGCCCGCCGCTACCTGTCTGCCGAGGCGCCTTTTTCCTGCTACGATCTTTTAGGCGAATGGGTCTCTCGGCCTCTTTTACACCCGCGTCTGAAGGACGCGTGGGCAACATGCAAAATCTGCACCCTATGTAGCATACAGCATGGTTTTTCTTGCAATTGCAGCAAACCGGTACAAGATTGAAATTACCTCTTTTCGGCAATGCGCTGTTCCTTTCTTATCGGCCTCTGCTGGGTGACCCTCGCCCGTGCAGAGACGGCAGCGCATATCGTACTCACAATTGCGAGCGATGTGGCCCCAACGGTAGCATCGCAAACAAAATCGAGGTCTTGCCCACTTTTCGCGTTGGACCTCGATTGTAAAAGATTCTGTTGAAGATGGTAAATCTTGCATCACTCGGTTGTGTCACGAAGTGTGACTGCAAACGTTCCTGTAGGAACTTGTACTCGCCGCGTTTCGATGCCTATTGCACCTTCAGCTACACCAAAATCGTGGTTTCTGACGACCACAGATTCTTTCAGCAGACAGATTTGCTTGACTGCATGAAGATCGAAGCCTAGCTCTCTCAGCTTACTGTCTACGTCTTCTTTGGTATAGCCGAGCGGAAGCCCTTTAATAAATACTCTTAAGTACTTTTCTGAATTCTCGGGCGGGGGCGGGTGTGCGAAGAGGAAAATCATCTCTCTGCGGGCATAGCTCTCAGCCTCCTTGTACGCAATACGATCATAAGTGTGTATTGCGTACACAACCTGTTTGCTATGGCTGGTGACCTTCGCAATGGTCGCCTTTTACCCTGTTAAGGGCCCAAGATTCCTGCCGCGCATTAGAACCTAGTCAGACGTGATCTTAAGCCGTATTGAAAAGGGCCTTTTAGGTGGCCGTGAGGCGACCGTCGGATCTGAAGCGACCACCTTTGGGGCTTCCGCGGGCGGATCCTGCGCGGAGGATCCTACTCTGGTATTCTCGCCTGCGGGCCGACTTCGTCGACTAACGGAGACGGTTTGCCAGCCGCCAGAAGGAAGGAGTTCGGGAGTTGGGTGACGTTGCTCAGAGCGCGTTGGCGAACTCAGCAGTTGTGGAGGTCGGTTTGGATCTGCGAGGGCCGCATCGTGGGCCTGGATCGCTTCCTCTTCTTTCGCCCCGTCCAGGAGCGACGTTGTTGGTATTCGTTGTCGAGTGTTGATGCTCGTCCGCTGGTGGGATGTTTTCCAGCTCCATAGAGCTTTCGTACGTGTCGAGGCACGTGCGTTTGGCTGGTGGAGAGGTGGTAGTAGGCGAGCCGCTGAGCTCAAAGCCGTTAGCCACATTCTCCAGGTGAGGGAGCGCTGCAAAACCGGAGCGTCCATCTTGTGATGCGCGCTCTACGGTCTCCAACGCCACTCGTTTCCCTGCTGATGAACTGGTAGAGTGCGAGGCGGTCGAACCCAGTGCTCCGTCGCTGCCCGAACCTGGCAACGTGCTGGGTGACGCGGGGTCTGGGCAACGAGCGTTCCCGCTGTGGACGTTGCCGTTTGCACCATCGAAGGTGGTACTGGGAGTGCCACCCAGCTCTAAGCCGCCTTCACGACCATGCTGAGCGGATTCCCCATCACTGCGGCGCCGCTTGACAGAAGTTGTTGAAGGGGTGGCGATCGGTGAAGTGCGCATCTCGTATGAAGAGATACGCTCTTGTACAGATGCTGCCCCATAGTGTCCTTTGGTAGGATCGGCACGAGCCTCGCAGTGCGAGGTGGTGCCGTTGCTGGTTCAGGCCCGTTAAAAGCGGGCTGCCAGGGATTGCTCCCGCGCCGGCGCACAGTGGTGCATTTTGGCAATTTCCTGGCCAAAACCTCGGAGAACTATAGTATGTTTTCTACGAAGACCAAAATTATTTTGGATTATCTTTACAATGTAAGGGAGCTGGGAACATAACAAAATAATACACTGCTTAATTCTGTGAAATATAAATATATATTTTTTTCATATAAACTTGGTTAAATTTTATCAATTCACAAAATTGACTTTAGAAAACTGTAGGGATTACTTACATATTAATTGATAACATTTGGCATAAAGAAGCATGGTTTTAATACCATCTCATGCCATCTGCCAGAGAAAATTCATATACAGTGTCTGAAGAATCGGAGAGGAAGAGCACCTTTTTCACTAGGGCACATTTCTCCCTTCGGTGATATCGGGCTCAGGCAAATGAAACAAAACATATTTCTTCAAGAATGTTAGCTTTCTTTTGGGAAGATCCCTAAAGCTTGAAATAAAAGGAACAGAAGATCTCAACAGGCGATTAAACATGTCCTGGATTGTGTGCAGTCTTGAACATGTTCGTGAGAATCCTTGTTCATACCGTCTTATATCTTCATGAATAGATTCTGGGCATGTAATATCATCATTATTTTCAAACGTGTTTCTTTCCAGTACGAACTACTAAAAAAGGAATGGTAATGGTGTACCCACTGGACATTGCCAGTAAAATTTTTCTAAATCTATTATTTATACCCTCATCTATCCCTGTTATTTCTGAGGAATCTTTAGATTTCTCAAGAAAGTATCTTGCTGAATTACTATCGTTGCTATTACCATTATCTTGTCTGGAAAGCTCTACATTCAGACCCATTTTTTATTTGAATTGCATTTGAATGCGTTTCTTGTCCATATTGAAACTGTAGTTACAGTATTATTTCATTAAAAACAATAAAGTACTAATTTTATAACAATAATAATATAATATAAATAATTGTTATGTAACTTAGGAGTTAAGTAAACAAATATTACTTTCCGATCAATTTTATTTTTTATTTAATTTTTAAACATTTAAAAAGTGTTACGATGAGTTTCTTTGATATCACGTACGTATTTGACCTATCATCGAGCGCACACCCTTCCTAAGGACGAGTTTTGATGATACATGTTATGTAAATATTATTTTTATGTAAAATTTGTAATGAAATAAAATGTGCGCAATCCAATCCAGAAGATGTAATATGTACGTAAATATTATGTTTATGTAATATTAATAAATAGTCATAATCTATTACACAAAATTAAAAATCTTCATTTTTTATAATATTGAGTAAATTTGTAATTTCAATAAAAATTATAATTTTGTTCCCTAGGAATTGCGTTGTTAATGCAGTTCCCGTTCTCAGGACGGATCTCGACGAGCCATATTCGGCCGTCACGCGCGCTCGACGAAAAGTTAATTCTTTGTAGTTACTAATGGGGCAAGTTGGGGCATGATTTTACAACTGGATTCAAGTGAGGATAGATTCAGCTAGTAAATGAAATTAGAAACGTTGCGAAATTCCGCGAAATTGGTAACTTTCAGTCTACGTCTTACGAGTAATTAAAATTATTGTATTCATTTGATGCATTATAATATTTCATCCTACGCCGGTATTATGCATTAGTGCGTTATAAAACATACATGAAAATACTCTACAAACCTTCTGGAAGAGAATCCATAATGCCAACTTTCTCTGCACAACTTTGTATGGTCACTACTTACAAACAAAGACTGCCTCTCTGTGATACTTTGGCACTGCAGGTCTACGGAACGCCGCGAAAGGTAAGTTCGGGTGACTGCTGGTGCCAGGGGAATTGACCCAGAGGCAGGATGTGGGCAGAAACACATGCCCCCAAGTATATAGTGTGTCGTAGTATTTGCAAAAGTTCAGTACACGGGATTTAATTTTTGAGATTTTGGCCAGGATTTCGGGAAAATGCACCACCGTGCTCTGGAAGTCTCCCCAGAATTTTAAGATGGCGTCGTAGTTCTCCATGGCGAACGCTGCAATCGCTCCGCCGGGTATTCCGGAGAGCACATTCTCCATGTCCCCAGCGGTCAGATTTGACATATCGTGCGTTTGCACAGGTGGCGGCGGAGACGGCATTATAAAATGTACGTCCCCACTCGCCGGGATGTCTTCGGCACCTACCACCACAATCTTCATGTCTGGTGGGGCAGTCTTCAGAAGCTCTACTCCACCCAGATCAACAAGATCGTAGCTCTTGTGGCGCTGTGCTGGAGACAACGTCGACCCGGACGAAATCGTCCAAGTGACATTGTCACTCAGCGTGCGCCTCCGGTCACAAGTCGGCGACAAAGCATTTTCCCTCGACGACGGGCGTCGTGGAGTAGTTTTATCGTCAGGTGTAGCCCTATTTGCTACGGGAACATTTGTGCTCGAGATCCTCGCGAGGAGGTAACGTAGCGATCCCCATCGGTTTTCCAATTGACGTTTCTTGACAGCAGTGCTCAATCACGAAAGCGCCAGGTTCTAGCCGTGAAAGGATGTCTGCACGAACTTTCCACTTAACGCAGCGTGGGAGCGTAGCTCAACCACGTGCGCCAGGTACTCGTCACGCGCCGCAGCAGAGACCAACTCGAACCAAGACGAAGGCCGAAGCAGAGAAAACCAGGATGAGCGTGCTGCGAGGTTTAATGCGGAGGCAGCCCGGTGAGCGGCGGCTTCTTCCCTGCAGAAGAGCGCCCTGCCTGCTGCTCTGCTATCAGTGAGCGTCGCCGGCAGTCTGTTGGGTCGCGCGTGCCGTTCCAGCAGCTGCCGCCACTCTGCCTGCTCAATATGACCGAAAAGCTGTCTGCTGCGCCGGGGTAGTCTGCCTGGCTGCTGGGGCTGATGGTGCGGTTCGGGCGGGCGGCCTCCCGCGCCCGCGCACTCCGCTAAGGTGCAAGTCCCCCATCGTGGAAACGTAACCCCGCGTCCCCGTTGATGTTCTGGGGATGTTTTGCAATCTCTAAGGCTTCTTTATCAGTCTTGGCTACCACCTATCCTCTCTGGCGAGCACCTTGGTCTTGTCGAAAAGGAAGTCATGGCCGGTTTCATTCAACATTTAAACAATAAGAGTTCTTCCACCCACAATAATATGCACTACACTACCGCACATGCCAGGAGACCGGTTGGGAGCATAGAGCTTCTTCCAGCTGGTAGGTCGGTATCTCACCATCCAGCAGGGGAAGATCACTGCCACCTCCTAAGGAAAAAATGCACTTCACTTTCAGGACTAATGACTAGCATTTAATGCACCCAGCATCAATAATTAATCTGCTGTGGTCGCCTCACTGTGTGGTATATGCGTGTGTCTCATTCCTGTACAAGAACAACCTAAAGGTTGTTAACAAAAATGTTAAAGCATTGGAATGCATGGGTGAAGAGTAAACACAGAAAAAGAGCTTGAGAGTCTGAATGTTACACGACCTGAGAGAGCACAAGATGCCAAAGAGAGTGCTCTGATTTCAGAATAATTTTGCATATATCGATATTGCTGCAATATCTTGAACATTGAATAGCATTAAATAGAAAATTTATATACCTGCCATGTTATAATAATTTTGTAAATTAGTCAAGTCAGTGTGTACATTTTACCTGGAAAAAGGTCATAAAAACGTTTTCATTGAGTACGTTGGATGTACCCAGGCACTAGTTAAAATCCCAAGTTTTCGACCTCCCAGACCCAGACCAGTGCGAACTTCAAGAGGCCTGAAAAACTGATATTTTATCTGACTTGTTTCAGTTTTCTCTCTACAGCTCTTTAACCTTAAGTCCTGTAGAAAAAGGATTCCAATCAATTTTAAAGATGATAAAATTTTCTACAACTTTTGTATGTACCCAGAAATATTAATACAGCAAAAATTGGTGTGTGTGTGTGTTTGTTTTTTTTTTGCGTAGGAAGTGAAAAATCTTCAAAAGACACTGCGGAGCCCGCACTCCGCAGCGTGTAGGATTCACAGCTATTCTGTGCCTACCCACTAAAAGACACTCCCATACTTCCTATTCCCTACCCGCGGGACCGCCGTCAGGCATTGCATCACGGGAGGGGAAGATCGGCTTCACGCTCTAGGCTAAGTAATTTCACGGGATACTCCTTCGAAATTTTTCTTCTATTCGAAGCTTCTTTAAAATTTTTGCAGCGTAGGTAGCTACCGCTCTCCAATTCTCCTGGGACACCAGCATCCTAGTGACGATGGTATCAGGAGTCACTACCTGCAGGAGGAATCGGTGGAGTTCTTCCCTCTCTTCAGCGAAGCGTGGACAGTCAAAGAACACGTGCTCTACATCTTCAACCACTGAATCACAGGTTGGACATAAGGAGTCATCGTCCAACCGGAAACGGAATTGATATGCTCGATAGCACCCGTGCCCTGTTAACAACTGGGTCAAATAATAATCAACATCACCGTGTTTTCTTTGGGACCACTTCAATACGTCTGGAATAAGGCGAAATGTCCATCTACCAGTGGATGATAGGGTCCATCGTTCTTGCCACTGAGCCATTGTCACCTCCCTCTCTTCCTTCCTGGTGACGCTATTTGTAGCTCCCTCTCGCTTGTACAGCCTGGCCCTTGTGCCATAAGATCTATAGGGGGCATGCCTGCTATCACACACACAGCGTCATACGAGACCGTGCGAAACGCCCGGGCCACCCTCAAGGCGGACCTTCTGTAAACTGACTTCGCACCGCGGGCGTACGTCCGGACCCCAAAGGCATCAGCCCAAATGGGGGCTGCGTAGAGCAGCATAGAGTTCACTACGCTAGACAGCAGTCTCCGGCTACTTTGCCTTGGTCCCCCGACGTTAGGCATAATTCGTGCCAAGGCAGAGGCCATGCGAGACGCTTTCTCGGACACTATACGTAAGTGCTCGTCGAAATGCAGTCTCGCGTCAATCTGGACACCTAAGTATCTCAGAGACTGCTGGGAGGCTATTTTACTACCCCCAACATTAAGAGTAATGCCCTCTCTCACTTTCCTGCTTGTCACCAGTACTGCCTCCGTTTTATGCTCGGCCATCTGGAGCCCCACCGACCATAGCCACCGCCGGATCGTCGCCACAGCCTCGTTGGCAACCTGCATGACCTCTTCAGTATATTTGCCGACGACTACCACCGCACATCATCAGCAAAACCAATAGCTCTAGCACCTTCTGGCAGCTGGAGCTTCAAAACGGAGTCATACATAGTATTCCACAACAGCGGGCCAAGTACTGAGCCTTGCGGAACACCACCCGAGATCCCATAGGTCTTTATTCCGGTCTCAGTTTCGTAAAATAAAGTCCTTTCCTCAAAGTAGCTTCGAACTATCTTCATGATGTAAGTCGGAACTCCCAGGTTTTTTAAGGCAGCAAGTATGGCACTCCACCTTGCCGTATTAAATGCGTTCCTGACGTCGAGGGTAACAATAGCGCAATACTTCTTTGCGCCTCTTCGCCATCGTTTGCCCTCAATGGCCTTGCGTGCGATATCGATGACGACCCTAATTGCATCCACTGTGGATCTCGCCTTCCTGAAGCCATACTGATCATCAGACAGTCCCTGTGGTCCCTCCGTGTAGGCTTCAATCCGTCTGCAGATGATACGTTCCAACACTTTACCAGCAGTATCCAGCAAACACACAGGCCGATATGCTGACGGGTCGCTAGGTGGCTTATCGCCCTTCGGAATGAGGACCAGCCGTTGTTGCTTCCAACGACGGGGGAAATTCCCCTCTCGCACGCACGCATTGTATGCCTCTAGGAATAGATCTGGCCTGGTCTTAATAGCGGTCTTAAGCGCGACATTCGGCACCCCATCCAAGCCAGGGGCTTTGCAATCTTGAACCTTATCGTATGCCTTTGAGAGTTCGTCTAATGAAACCGCCGGAGCCTCATTTACATCTTCAAGCGTATCAATAGGCGGCAACTCATCTCTCTGTTGAGGAAATAGGGTAGTCACTATCTTCTCCAAGAAGACTGGGCAAGTCGGGGGTGGCCTGGACAGAGCCTTGAGCCTGGCTGTTACCACCTTATAAGGACGACCCCAGGGGTCAGCATCCACCTCGTTGCTTAGCTCTTTCCAGCAGCGATCCTTGCTGATCCTAATAGCTTTTGTTAAAGCTGCTCTGGCGGCTTTATGATTTTCCTTGAGAGTGTTATAATTTAGGCGACCCCACCCTCGTTGCGCCAACCTACGTGTGCGGTGGCATTCTCTGCGAAGTTCCGCGATCTCGTCAGTCCACCAGTACACTGGAGGACGGCGTTCCTTCCTGAGGCTTTTTGTCATTGATGCATCACAAGCGTCAATGACCCGTTTCATTACAGTTCTGACCATATCCTCCGAGTTTCCGACCAACATAACGTTGCCCTTCATCATGACAGCGAAAGAATCGCGATCAAATGTCCTATGGTTCCAAATTGCTCTCCTCCTAACCCTTGCAGAACTTAAACTACACATCTCTCTGACTTCATATACAATAGCTTGGTGGTCGCTATGTGTATAATGATCGCTAACTTCCCATGCCGTAATCCGTCTAGCAAGGCTATCACATGCGAATGTCAAGTCAACGATGGAGCTGCGGCCATTCATGGCAAAGGTTGGACTGTTACCGGTGTTACAAAGGTAGACGTCTAAACGGGCAAGGCTGTCCAGGAGAGCCATCCCACGCTGATTTGTTACCCTGCTGCCCCACTCAGTGGCCCATGCATTAAAGTCCCCAGCAATAATAAGAGGCCTTTCTTTCGCATCATCCAATAATCTATCAAGTAATGCCTTGAACTCCTGAAGCGACGCACTGGGTGCGGCGTAAACACTATAAAAATAAATACCGAACCCCTTGATCCAAGTGAAACCATCTCCTGGGACTTGCATAACTTCCTGGACTGGACTATTTCCACAAATCCACACTGCAGCTCGATTAGACGCATCCGAAACCCATTGGAGACCGTTTATATTTCGGTATTGCTCGCACAGGATTGCGACGTCTATCTTCAGCTCTCGTACCGTCTGGCTCAGAAGGTCTTGCGCCGCCTCGCAGTGATTAAGATTGAGCTGAATAACCCTCATTCTTATTCTTCCAACCCCGTTCCGCCTTCTGCAAAGCCTTTTGGTAATAGGGGCACTTATAGCTACCAGTTGCATGCGTCTCCCTGTCTTTACCTTGACAGAGGCAACAAGTAGGGCTCTTAATGCAGGTTTTAACAAAATGCCCTCCTTCACCGCATCGATGACAATTCTTTGACCTGTCAGGCCCTTTACAGTTTCGCGCCAGGTGGCCAAAATCCCAGCACTTGTAACACCTGATAACAACTATCTTCTCCCGAATGCGACACCTAACCCAACCAATCTTAATTTTGTTCATTCGAACTGCTTTCCTGGCTAGCTCTGCTGGTAGTGCAATTACGGCCGTTTGGGTGCCACCGTACGCGGTGCGAATAGACTTAACTATTACTTTCCTGCTATTGGCTCCCTCCAGCTTTTTCTCGAAGGCATCAACAATATCTTTGCTCGTCGTGACTTCGTCCAGATCTTTAATCTCCAGGAGTACCTCACTTGACAAAGTCCTTACCTCCGCTTTTCCTTGAAGTTGCTCGGCCACTGCGGTCTGAAACTGCGCTGATTTCGAGCAGCCCGCGGCTCCCATCTCCAAAAGCAGGTCTCCTGTGCCTCGCTTTCTTATTTTAACTACATTGAGGCCCAGTTCTTCAAGCTCCGGGGATTCCTTCATTTGGCGCAAAATTTCCGCGTACGTCGCCCCCTCTTTGGCTCTCACTAATAAGGCATCCCTACGCTTGGGAATGGAGTGCGATGGTTTCTTCCTCCTTGCCTCAACTGTCTTCCATTCGCTCTCAGGTGCTTCACCAGACTCAGGTGGGCTCCTCTCAAAGACGAGCGACTCTTCCATCCTTGGTAGCCCGACCATTCCCGACTTCTTTCCTTTCTCTTTAGATTTTTTGGGATTATTCTTCTTGGATAGCACCCCTTTGACGGGCTGATCTGATTCCTTGATACCTTCCTTACTACCACACTGGCAGTCTGGGACGGGCAGCCCTCTTTCGTGAACCGCAACAACTTCATCAAAACATGTGCGAATTGCATGCGCCAATTTCTTGATATCGCCGTGCACATTGTGACGAGGTTTGATAAACTCTAGAAGCTCAAGGATCTTCTTCTCGAGGTTACAAAGTGCCTCTTGTTTCTCATCACCTCCATTATTACTTGGTGCAACTAGCACATTGTCCACCTCTGTGACATAAGCTGATTTGGTCACTACATACCGAAGCCTGATCTACAGCTTCCAAATTTACTGTAGGTAACGCAGCAGTTGCGGGGGTAGCAGACCCCAGAACCGTGCACTGAGTTCCCTCAAGACTATTCATGTTACCTGCGCATAGGCAAATAACATCTGATAACCATCTAAGTCGCTGACGCCTGTGATAACAAGTCAATGGGTGGCAAACAGGGTCATTGGGGGGCCAGGTGTATGTAAAAGGTCACTGGGGGGGCATATGCCTCTTCGGGGCAAGAGTCATGCGACGGCGATGCGACAGTCAATCGGCTGTCCGAAAAAACAATTGTGACAGGTCCGTCAGCTAGATCTCGCCTACCTTCAGAACACCTTCACTGTACTACACTATCAATGTTAGTATTCCACTGATACGGCGGAATAGGGGTAATGCAAGCGATTCACATGTCAACCGCGCGTATCAGGCACCGACAGCAAGGCATCAACAACAGCCCGGACGCAACACTCCTGCCGGAAGCTCTGTACTCACTGCTACTGCCACCAAAAGGTTATTAAGTGCCGGGGAAATCGGCCTCACAAGCGCTCCATGCGGCAGCCACGCGCACCCAGTCTGGGGACAACGAGATATCTCCGGCGAGACCTGTGGTCCAGGCGGCAACGCCGTCCGCAGTCGCCGAGCGCGCAGTGAGTTGGCAACGCCGTACCAGCTCCCCTCTCTGACGGTTGAGCGTTGGAAGAGAAACAATGGCGGCGCTATTTAAGCTAAATACAGCTACAGCTGATAGCTATCGCAAAGATACGCGAACCTGCGATTACGATTATATACACTGCACACCCCGCTTTTTCAAGCAACGGAAGCAAAAGGCCGCGATGGATCTGACCAGTTTTCACATAACGTGCACTTTCGACCTTAACAACTGTTCATTACAATGTCTTTGAAAACAGTTTTTCCAGGGTGCCGTGCAAACTTGCTAGAAATTTACCACTATCAGTAAATAATAAAACTAATAATAAAACTCATATCACGAATAATAAACACTGATTTAAAACTAAATACATAACGTTAATCTACAGCTAAATATGATTTTAAATCATTGGTAGAGCTCTTGAGAGCGCCGCAGCAAAAAATCACTCATTTCTTCCTTGTCTCTATCTAGAAAACGTTCCTAACATATACACAAGACCACTGTCAAATTCTGAATCTATTAAACACTCGATTCAAAAAGTACCGCACTGAAACCCGGAAATATCGCGAATTTCGTCGCACCGGCACAAACTCGCGACCGTTGGGAACGGTTACCCCAATGTGTGTGTGTGCGTGCGTGCGTGTGTGTGTGTGTGTTTTTTTTTACGTTGAGGTGGAAAATACTCTTTACGTATTCCAGGAATAGTAGCTCCTCCTGGATATGTCGGGCTCGGATAAGCATATCCCCTACCGACTAAAAACCACCTCTCACATCTCTTACCCCCGTGGAATTACCGCTTGGTATTACTTCACGGGGGGAGAAACTAGCTGTTGTTCTTCCTTCAGGGGGTTGTGGTTACGCTACATACCATCTACACGTTGGGCATTCATTTCAGCTCGTATTCTTTCAAGACGACGAAGCTCCAGTAGGACTTCCTTCGCGAATCCGTTCGTCGCCTCCCAAGCTTCTTTTGAGGAGAGCATTGCATTAACTAGGGACTCAGGCCGAAGTTCCAAACGAACTGTTGATTCCCAGGCACTGCGTGCACTAATGAATCTGGGGCACATGAAGAACGTGTGTTCTACATCTTCACTGACTCCAGGGCAGTCCGGGCATTCTGGAGAGTCGTCGTGCTTGAAGCGATGCAGATATGCTCGAAAGCATCCATGTCCCGATAGAAGCTGTGTGAGGTAGTAGTTGACCTCGCCATGTTTTCTGTTGATCCAAACATCTAATTGCGGGATAAGGCGGTACGTCCACCTGCCTTTCGTTGAGGAATCCCACATCGTTTGCCATACTCTTAGGCTTTTACGCCGTTCCTGTAGTCTGAGTTGTTCTGGACTCATAGACGTGATTCTTTTCTGCCGGTAAAGGGCTTTTCGCTCTTCGGAGAGTACTCCAACAGGCAGCATCCCGGCAATGACGCACACTGCGTCTTCAGACACGGTGCGGAAAGCACTGGAGACTCTCAGGGCGCTTAGTCTATAAACAGGGGCGATTTTCCTGCGAGAAGCTTGGATCTGCAGTGTATTAGCCCATATGGGAACTCCATACATCAGTATTGATGTTACTACTGATGAGAGTAGAGCTCTTCTCTTTTGCTTTGGTCCTCCTATGTTGGGCATTAGTCGTGATAAGGTCGTTCTGACCACTGACGCCTTGGCACTCACGTGTTCAGCTTGCTGCTTAAATTTAAGCCGCGCATCTATCATGACTCCCAGATATCTAATGAAGGTTGAGAAGTGATTTCATGCCCTCCAACCTGAAGTGTAATGCCCTCCAGCTGTTTCCGATCGGTAATGAGGACTGCCTCAGTTTTATGTTCCGCCAACTTCAGCCCTACTGATTCCATCCACTGGCTGATCTTCTCGAAGGTGTTGTCGTGAAGAAACTTTATATCATCAAGATGTTTTGCGACGATTACCACGGCCAGATCATCAGCATATGCCACCAGTTTAGTCCCCCTTGGTACTTCTTGTTTCAGAAGGCCGTCATACATTATGTTCCACAGCAAAGGTCCCAGAACTGAACCTTGTGGAACACCTCCAGTCACTCTGTACTCTTTAACACCGATCTTCGTGTCGTACGTTAATGTTCGGTCAGTAAAATAGTTTGACACTATCCTTTGCAAGTATTTGGGTACTGTCATTTCGGCGAGTGCTTTCATGATGCAGTCCCACTTGGCGGAATTAAAGGCGTTCTTGATGTCCAGTGTCGCCACCAGGCAGTACCTCATCGTTCCTCCTTTCCACCTTGTTCCTGAAATGGCGTCTTTGGCCGTACTCACCACCAGGTCAATCGCGTCGAGGGTGGAGCGACCTTTCCGGAAACCATATTGGTTACTGGCCAGTTGCGGCTCGACGGCTGCCTCTATTCTTCGGTGTACTATGCGCTCAAGTATCTTCCCGGCTGTATCCAGCATGCAGAGTGGACGGTATGATGTTGGTTCGTCCGGGTTCTTGTTTCCTTTGGGAAGGAGCACCAGTCTTTGGAGCTTCCATTTTCGTGGGAAAATACCCTCTTGAAGGCAAGTATTGAACACATCCAGAAACAGTGAGGGTGCCATCTTGACGGCCATTTTTAATGCGATGTTCGGGATTCCATCTGGGCCAGGAGCTTTGTTATTCCCCACTCTATCACACGCTTCCTTTAGTTGATTTTCTGTGATAGGTGGAATATCCTCAATTGAGTTGAACTCTGTGGCGTCTATGAACTGGGTGAATTCCAATTGTTGGGGAAACAGTTCAAAGACAATTTTCCTCAGAAGTTCCGGACACGTCGGTTGTAGCATTGGCTGACTTTTTAGATGGGTCATGACTACCTTATATGGTCTACCCCAGGGGTCGCTCTCTACTTCCGAGAGCAGTTCCAGCCAGCATTGCTGCTTGCTTTCCCTGATAGCCAACTTAAGCCTTCGGCGCGCAATTTTGAATAATGTCACCTATTCCTGAGAATTGGGCTTCTTCCTGCCACGCTGTGATGCTCTTCTTTTCCTCAGACAATCTTTCCGGAGGGCGGCAATGTCATCATTCCACCAGTGCACAGATGGCAAACGATGCGTGCCGCGTTTTCGAGGCATGGTAGCGTCACACGCTTCCGTGACTCTCTTCATCAGATTAGCTGTCTTACTTTCCGCATTTTCACCGTGTATTGTTCGGTAGTCAAAAGCCACTGCAAAGGTCTTTGGGTCAAAAGCGGATGATTTCCAGCTAACTGCCTTGGTATTTCTTTGTCCTCTTTTAGCGATGTGCCCGATGGATAACTCCCACAGAATCACACAATGGTCGCTGGCAGTGAATAAATCGGCCACTTCCCAGGAGCAGGTTCTTGCAACGCTGCTACTGACAAAGGTCAGATCCACAATAGAGGTAGCATCTCCCTTGATGAACGTTGGATGATCACCACTGTTGAGCAAGACGACGTCTAGAGTAGACATGGCCTCCAGCAATGCTCTCCCTCGTCCGTTCGTTTTCTTACTACCCCAGTCGACGGCCCAGGCATTGAAGTCTCCGGCTATAGTCACCGGGTAGTGCTGCCCCGCATCCGCAGTAAGTCTATCAAGGAAATCCTTGAACTCATCACTTGAAAGGCTGGGTGGAGCGTAGCAACTATAGAAGAAGACTCCCTCGATCTGCGCCATCACGTATCCAGCTTCGGAACTCTTCACACTCTGGAACGGGCATTTGCCACATGACCAGATGACAGCTGTATTTGTCGTATCCGTTACCCACGGTGTTGTGGCGAGATGTTTGTATGGTTCCGAAATCATTGCCAGATCCACTCTTTCTTCCCGTACTGTCTGCATGAGCAGATCGTGCGCAGCTTCACAGTGATTTAAATTGATTTGTATCACTTTCATGATCGTCGAGCTTTCATTCTATGAAGTGCTTCCTTAAATACTGGGCACCTATTGGCGCCAGCTGGGTGAGCACAATTCTCTCGATGACCTTTCTCGAGGCATAAAGCGCATCGTGCCTCTTTCTTGCAGTCAGCTGCTATGTGACCTCCTTCTCCGCATCTGTTACAGAGTCTGGTTCGGTCCACATTACTCTTACACTTCGTTGAGATATGACCGTAGTGCCAGCACTTAAAACACTTGGTCGGTTTCTCAATTCTTCTGATCCGGCAGTTGACCCAACCAATCCTTATCTTGCCGTGTTCGCCCAGGATCTTTTCCACTATGGGTGATGGCAGTGTCACAGAGGCAATCCGTGTACCCCCGTAAGCATTGCGCAAGGATCTAATCGCACCTAGTGTCAGTGCATTTTCTTCTCCAGCCGCTTTCTGCAGGGCTGCCAGAATATCTTCTTTAGTAGTAATCTCATCAAGATCCAGTATCTCAACATGTTCTTGTGGACTCTTACTGACGATTTCTGCGTCGCTTCCTAGCAGATCAGTCATTGTTTTCTGAAGACCTGCCCCATTGTCTGTATTATCCTTTGAGAGGATTATTAACAGGTCTCCAGAGACTGTTTTGCGGATCTTATCCACTGAGGTCCGGACCTGCTCGTCGGGAACTCCTTCTTTAACCCGACTGAGGATATCCGCATACCTCTCTTTCTCTTTCGGGCGAACAATGATCGCATTTGGCCACTTGGCCCGTTTCTTACGTCTATTCTGTCGTGTCCTCTTCTTTTGCTTTTCGGGCTGTTTCAAAGGCAGCTCCGTTCCCGCTTTCCTCTTTTCTTCCCTCTTTTCCTTACGGGATTTGACCTTCTGCCACCCACCTTCGCCTCTGCGAGTTGGGTGTCATCTTCAGAGGTAGATTCTGCCTCCTTCCTCTCTGCCCGGTTTTTGTCATTCTTTAGTCTCCGTTTTGGGTTCCGGGTGTTACGTCCCGCATCTGAGACGTCCTCTGATTCATCATCAGCGTCTGTTTCTGTGACCGACGGAGAAATTGTTGGTGCCCTTGGAGTCACAGCACTAGGAATCACAATAACAGAGCGTCTACTCTGCACAAACCTGAGACGCTTCAGTCGATTGTAGGCATTCCCAACTCTGGCTGATTGCTCCTGGATTAGCTTGCCAATGTTTCTCTTGGATTGGATCATCTCATTAAGTTCGCCGATCAATTTTCCAAGGACGTCGATAGCGTTGGTTCCTATTTCTTCTACGGCTGCTTCTTGGACATGGAGTCCGTTCACCTTCTCTTCATTCCTCTCTTTGGTTTGGGCTGGGGCCCCCATTGGTTTCTGCACTTTTAAATCTCTATTTTCATTTTGCGGCTTCATATTAATCCTGTACTCCCTCTTCTCTCTGAAATGTAAGGTAATGGTACCTAGTATCCCCGAGTTCCTCCGTAAACCCCACCTCGACACGCAAGTCCCGTCGTCGTCCTCCGAAGACAGTGGCCTCGGCACAGCCTCCCCCCGGTCGCATCAGGGCCCTGCCCGGGCGCCACCCGGCACTAATACGACCGAGGAGATTATACACCTGCTGATAGGGCAGCCGGGTCAGGTGGCTTCCTGTACCTGGGCCCCTGTACTATCAGGCGGCCTGGGAGTGCAGTTAACCCAGTTTCTATGCTGTACCCTCTGTCGACTTCGGGCAGCGCCAAAACCAGAGTGAAAAGGTGGGAAGAGGCCATCCAAGATATTAGGTATTTGGTAAATTCGGGTTATTGCATTTGGGCGGGTGTATGCGATTGATGTGTATGAAAAGTAGACTGGTTCAAGTAAAAGAAGAGCATTGTTGTAGAAACAGGAAAGACACGCCCTAGCCCTCGAAACCTAATAGCGTCGGGGTCGAAAAAACAAGAGTTGGCCAAGGGAGGCCTGATAGGATAGAAGACAGAGAGAGAGTCAAGCACAAGTAAGTGGAAGAAATGCTTGACACAGCTTAGGGCCCCGTGGTTGCCACTCACGAACTCCCAAGGCGGGAGACCCTGAGGGGGAAAAAGAAGGAGGTTTAGGGAGAGGAGTGAGGTCAGGCAGGTCGTTGTAGGACACACTTCGTCTGGCTCCTCCGTTGAGACCTGTCCAACATGGGAAACCCTACCAGCAGATGCATCTGCAACTGCCGCTGGCATAGCCCTCAACATCAACGAAGCGCGCAAGCCCTCGCCACCCGCACGGACAGTGCTACTACAAGGTGGTGTCCCCTGGGAGGGGTGTGTGTGTGGGGGGGGGCGTGTGTGTGTGTGGGCGCGCGCGCGTGTGTGTGTGTGTGTGGGCGCGCGCGTGTGTGTGCGCGTGCGTGCGTGTGTGTGTACAGGGTAATTTCAATGGGAAAAATAATTCACTGGGGGTAAGACACTCCTAGAGGGTGGGTGGGAAAGTTTGTGTGTGGTGGGTGGGAAAGAAAGTGTAATTACAAACAAAATCATTGTGCAACCACAATACATTCATACATACCTTGTGAAGTGTGCAATAAAGAGGCATACAGTGGATGATACGTGCAAGGTTGTTTCATAGATGATTGTGATAAATAAACCCCCTGACAATGGCGGATTTTCACTCTATAAAATATAAGTAAATGGTTAATATGTGCATTGTCTGTGCAGTGCGATGAGGATAAGGTGCAGTTATTTCTCATTCCAGATTTAGCCTGTTATTGCTCTTGTTATCGGAAATTAGAGGATACATTTGTACGAAATGTTCTTGAATATTTCTTATTCAAGATCCACATTAAATTAATTACTGTTTTCAACATAATAAGAAAAGGTTTCAATGGCTTTCTCTTAAGCGAAATTTTGAACAATAAACAAAATGTTATTCACAGCCTAATTAGTTTCAGGGGAATTACCACATGCATGCTCAGAACTGTTTTCCTAGAGAAGAGCACTTCAGTCTAGATGTTCTCAAGCTACATGCCTCAGCACGCCATTTGATTATATGAAGTAATAGTTCTTATGTTTCTGATAACCCCCTTCAGAATATTTCCTTCTATTGTCTATGCTGGGTGCATGTATCACATCCAACTAAAAGCATGAAGGAAAAAGCATATGATCTTGGTGGTATCTGAATGATTTTAATGAGTGGTACTTGTCCCTTATTCTAGAAATAAATTTCTTGATAAGAAACGAGTTTCATTAGAAAAATCAGTAGATTCATAACTTCATGTATGATGGTAACTATATCAGATGCTAGGAGTATATTGCAGTATTTTCTGTTGTAACTTTTCTGACAAACGCTGTTAACAGTAAATTTTTCCAATCTCTGTGGTAACATTTGAAAGGCAATTTTTTATATGGATTTTGAAACCTGGAATTTCTCTTGTTTTTTAAGACAATCCCACATTTTAATCAATTCTTATGGTACTTAAAAAATTATTCCCTTGGTGAAGGTTCAAGGCCCCACTTAAGTGGGGCCATGACAATTTTTTCATTATTTTACTAAAAAACTATTTCAACAAAACTGGTATAAACAATCATTCACTCATCAATTTTCTATTTCATTTGTAGAGTTTTTGTACAAGTGTACAAGAACTCTACAAATGAAATAAAAAATCAAAGGTCCCAGGTGGTCGGCAAGTCCCACCTCTGCATACCAATCAATAGCTTTTTTGTTCTGTTCTGTGGCTGCAGGGAACATAAATTATCTGTGGGTCGTGCTGCTGTGCAACCTAAGCACATGCCACCACTGAGAAATAATTTCACAATATTATTATTATTATTATTATTATTATTATTATTATTATTATTATTATTATTATTTATTCATTCACAGTTCACTGGTACATAGATTGTAGTCATACAGATACAATACATCAAAGCATGACAACAATAAAAATCAACAGTATGTAATTCTAGAAGTTATAGACTAATACAAAATTTAACATTTATAATATTCATAAATACTAATGTAATTAAAGTAGCAACTAAACACTCTCATTACTTCCCAAGAATTTTCGGACCAATGTGCATGTACAAAGCATGACACATTTCTGGATATTGATTATGGCATTTTTATTTATTTTCAGTGTTTCTAGTGAATTCTTTTAAGTCTTCGGGATGACGCCCGTTGCTGAAAGAACCATGGGGATGGTTTTGATTTCCGAGATGTTCCATTGCTCCTTCACGACATGTGCCAATTCTTTGTACTTAATGCTTTTCCGTCGGCTATGTTTTGTTCCGTAAGATGGGAGAAATGTGGGAATTTTTGCAAAAAGTTTCTGTAAAGTTCCTGCCGGTAACCTACACAATTTGTTCCGCAACGGGTAACACTGAGATAAATTCTGACTATTGTTTCATTCATATCAGCTGTCCATTGTATCCTCCGTCGTGGCAGGCCTACTTGAGTGGTCCCGAGTATTGTCCGGGAAGCACTGTCAGCAGGTGCAGCTAGTTGTTCTTGATTGCTGCGTTCATTGGCTGTAGTGCTTTCGGGTAACCTGGTGTGTACCCGCCTATTCAGTAACACACCACCAGTGGCTTGCATGCTGTCACGGTCAGCACTGGCTCCAACCGCGCCCTGACGATCCCCAGGCAGCGACTCATTTTCCAAGGCTCTATGACTAGAATTTTGCATCTCCATTTTCTATGGGTTTGGTTGGTGATGGGGCTGCCACCTCTAAGCCTCCAACCTTGCTTTCCTATGTACTACCCCGTAGGGAGGGCCCAACTGTAGCCTTGCTTACTCAGACTTTGGAAGCCGCTGTTGACCCTCAGAGTGGTTCTTCCACCGCCTTCCTAGGTCCAGATCCAGTTGAGTGATCAGTACCATCCTGATAGGCCTTTTCTGGAATTACCTTCTAGTGGCCCCATCAGAACCTCCATCTCTCATCAGTTCGGCAGGCCACTCCGCCGAAGGGGCTGGTTACCACAACCTTGGAGTGGGTATCCGCCTTAACAGGGCTCCCCGCGAGAAGGGTGAGAGTGGAGTTGGGTGCAAGAGGTTTCTGTCTGAAACATCGCACCCCTTGAGCCCCTTATTATTATTATTATTATTATTATTATTATTATTATTATTATTATTATTTTCATCTAATACTTTTTTATATTCCCATTCATTATTTGCATTGCTATTTATCACGACAAATTCTTAGTGCACAACTGTGCTCTGCAACTTAATGGAAGTAATAATTACAATTTGTATACATCAGTTTTTATTTTACTTTCAAATATGGATCAATCCATTTTAAATGGTCCAGAATTTAATAAATTGGTCGCTCAATCATCTCGTAAAAAAATTCATATTTTGTACATAAATTTCCTTATGTTTTGTCTGTTCAGAAGCATCTTTAATTTATTTTTATTGTATCTGATTTACAAATGGCGGCCATTTTTGTTTTACGCCGAGCGCCATTCTTCGCGTTTGTAGAGGTTTACTCTTTTCAAAGGTATTCAGCTCTGGGTTGTTCTAGCATTCTAGAATAAAAGGCATTGGATTCGGCATACTCTGGCCTACAAATCGATTTTTTACATACCTACCTTCCATGTTTTTATTTGAGAAATATTTGCAACTAAATGTATGGAACGGAAATGAACCAAGTTCGATTTTCAGAGAGTAATTTCCCAAAGAAGGAATAGAATCTCAGCCTTAATTTTTTCTGTGCTTTTACACATTACATTATAGTTACTTTTCGTGAAATATCAGTGGTAAGTAATGTACCCCTTGAAAATTACACCCTCTTAAAAATTGGAATTTTCGATTTTTTCCAAATTTTCAATTGTAATATCTCTGTTGGGGAACCAGATAAGAATCTGAAACTTACACTCATAGTAGATCGTTATGACACCAAACTTCATTAAAAATTTCAACTTTTAGATTTAACTGAATTTTTTTTTTAATTGTAAACTTTCACAAATAAAAGAACCATTTTTACATTGAGGATATGTTGTGACAAGTAGTAATCATATTATTTTGAAGCTATGTTAAGCTAAAATCCATTTTGATTTAAAACAATTAATTATACTTTAGGTAATTTTTATGTTCATTAATAATAATCTATTTTGAATATTACTTTACTTTAAAACAAACTTACATCTTGACATCTACGTTTGTAATTAAAAATATGATATATTCCGTTCCATACATTTAGTTGCAAATATTTCTCAAATAAAAACATATATATAGAAGGTAGGTATATAAAAAATCGATTTGTAGACCAGAGTATGCTGAATCCAATGCCTTTTATTCTAGAATGCTAGAACAACCCAGAGCTGAAAAATTTTGAAAAGAGTAAACCTCAACAAACGCGAAAAATGGCGCTCGGCGTAAAACAAAATGGCCGCCATTTGTAAACCAGATACAATAAAAATAAATTAAAGATGCTTTTGAACAGCCAAAACATAAGGAAATTTATGTACAAAATATGAATTTTTTTCGAGATGGTTGAGCGACCAGTGCTGGACCACTTAGAATGGATTGACCCATATACTTAACACATTTGGTTGTTTTCAAAATGGGTATATGTATAGCCTCTAATAAATGAATATTAATATTTATTCAGTGTTTATTCTCTTGTGTAGGATGAGGTGCAGCTGCCAGTTCCTTTGTTGGAACCAATGGAAGAGGTTGGAGAGATTAAGCAGGAAGAAGAAGTAAGAGAAAGACTTACTGATTTTTTTCGTATAATGATATGTCAATTCATTTGTGCAATTAAAAAAATTCATTTAAACATACAGTAAAATATAGTAGAATCTTGTTAAGTTGAATCACTTGGGGCCAGAACCAATCTGTGTTAAAGAAAATCCAGGTTACCCAGAGAAACACGAAGAAACGGTATAAAGAACAACATGTACTTACCAAACATATTTTTAATGAATGACCATGGCTGACCGAGTGATGACTCTCTGAAGGCTGTGATGCCAATGTTTCTACCATCTTTTCTTGGTCTTCCTCAGGAAGCAGACTGCAACAAAATGTTAAAACGTCAGCATCATAGCTTTCGACACGGCATCACCCAGACAGCCAAGAGCAGTTGCAAGTCTCTAACTTACCACTTTATATTATTAATGAAGTTTACAAATTATTATTGGCACACTTTTACCTAAAAACATACTGTAATATATACTTACACTGTACACAATGTGCATCGGCACAAACTAGTCATTGGCCCTGAGAATGCCCAAGCCATCATGAAGGCAACTTCCTTTCTTACCCCTTAGAACTTTGTGGGCAGTCTGTCACGGGAATCGTGGGAAAGGGAAGGAGAAGGTTTGGCAGGCTGGTGAATTCAAGTAATATATTAACTGAGATTAGCAGTTTATAGTCAGTAACACAAATTGTTTACTTTGCCAGACAACATTTTTTCCAAAACTGATCTGGGTTAATGAAGTTCTACTAAACCAGCATAAAGGAATTTTGGAGATCTTGGTTAATTTTTCAGTTTCGGTGAAATTTCATTTTGTTGAAAGTCAATTCTTAACAACACCTACTACAGCATGTCTGTTGCATGATCTGTGTTACTTCAACATGAATTTTCAAATGAATAAGCAATTAAGGATTTTTGTAAATGGGTTATTTTTGTGATTTTTCAGTATTAATGCTGAGGCGCCCCCCCCCCCTCCCTCCCGGAAAACATTATTTTTCTTTTCCTCAATACCATCCCTGATTTCAGGGTTTACTTTTGATGTCGTTTTACAAGGTTAGGGTAGTTAATATTCCAATGCAGTATCACATTGTGGGTGAATTATATTCATTCTTAGAATAAGAGCTTTAATCACAACTTTGTCCAGAACCTTTTTACGAAGGTTTTTCTATTTACCTGATAATACATCGAAGGTACCACTACAGAGACTTCTGGTACATTACGTAACAAAAACATGATAAAATAGATGGAAATCGGTGGTAATGGTTTTCAGGACAATGAATTTGGAAAGTTGATTTTGGAAGATAAGTTTATTTAGAACTTTTATTTTAGAAAAATGAGTACAACCTGTAAAATTGATTGATGGCAAACCAACGGTACACAAGTTTTAATGTATTCTTTTATAACAGGGTCTTTGCTTATTAAAATGATTATAAAAATATGTAATTCATTTGTTGAAGTTAAGCTTCATTCTTCTCTCTCTTCCTTTGAGTAGTCCCACCACCATCCCTTGTTTGCTAAATGTGAATGGAGCTTTGTTGCGGTAGTGTTGCTTTTGTGAAAAATTTTAATATTTATTAGACGAATGGAATATAAAATAATCTTATATATTCTTTCTTTATCCCCTTCATGTGATTTATGTGTACAAGACTGACTTGAAACCGTGTGCCATAAACTTAAATGAATGTATGAATTTTTTTATATTGTATTGTGGAGTGAGTCTGTGTTTTCCTCAGATTTATCTGCATTTCTAAAATGCTGAGTATTGTGTGATAATTGTTAATATTATAGTTATTTGGTTTGTGCACAGAATGCCTGAGTGTGTTGCAAAATTTATGTGTTAATTTTATGCTTATTTGTAAGCGCACAAAAATTTTAGTTCAAATTTGTCAAACTGGATTTCATATTTTTATTATTATGCTTTTTAAAGGTGTGCTTTTAAATGGATATGATTGAAAATTGAATGATACAAGAATTATGAAATTGTCACTTCCATTGGTTGGTTTCTAAACATCATGCTCCTATGTGGCAAGACTTCTTTCATTGGAAGATGCACATAGTTTTTTCAATCACAGTACTGGCTGGCAAATGACTACTATTGTAGATTTGTTTGTATAATTATGTGCTCTATTATAAGAAAAATACTTATTATAACATGGGGTGAATTTAATTGTGTTTTCAATGAAATCAAGGCAAAAAGACAAAATTTAAATTTGTTATATTTAAAGTCTGAATTTCATTAATGTGAAATTCATTTTACTTATAACTCATCAGTAAATTGAAGGAATCTTGAAAATAATTTCATAATACTGACATTTTTTTACATCAGCAATAGCTGTAATGACTTTTCATTGTAAATAAAAAGTATTGGGGACTATTTAACTTCAGAATAAGTATGTTCTTTTTCTGCAGGAGTTGGAGCCTCCTGCTGCAGTTTTTATACAATGTGGGACTGATGAGACTGAGGCAGAAGGAGAGGTGAGTAGACGGAGGTCAACTATTTACTTTCTCATATATATACGGGAGTAATATATGTAGTATAGAGAAAGTTATGTAAGGCTGCGGAAAATCGATTTCGAGATTTCAACAGAAATGCATGTTTTGGGGTCCCCTGATACCAAAAAAGTTGTTCTTTTCAAAACGTCCATCCATCCGTGTCTGTCTGTCTGTTTGTTTGTAAACACTACTGGCACCTAAACAACACATACAATATTTGCCACATTGAAGAAATCCCTGTCCATCAGGCTCTAGTTGAAGCTTGAAATTTTGAAAAACATTTTTTAAAATTTGGGGGTACTTTACATGAAGCCCCTCAGACATTATCAAAATTTTCTCAAAAACGGCTCCAAATTTTTTCTCTTAATTTCTTGTGAGAATAGAGTAAAAATACACTTATAAGTGGCATAGATCCAATTTTCGCGGTTAACTCTGAATTTGCGACAATTGCAAAAGTTTGAATTTCCGGAGTCATCCTAAAAGTACAAAATTAAAGATATAGATTTTTGCTTGAAATGAAATTTGTTGCTCATAATCAGTTCATTTAATAAAGTCATGTGGATTTTTGAAAAAATTTAGTAGTATTCGCGCAATACCGCGTACAATATTTGCAATTTTAAAAAATTACAAAAACAATATTTTCTCAAAAGGGCTTCAAATTTTATCTTTAAATTTTTGGTATAGATAGTACTAAATGCACTGTATAAGATGACATAGACACCAAATTGCTCTATTCTTTGTTTTTTCAAAAATTACAAAAATTTGTTGACTTCTCACGTCGGTAATATTCGAGGCAATTTCTTCTCATGGGTGTATTTATGAGTGCATGTGCTCTAAATAATGTTGAATAAAGTTTCTCGAAAACTCAACAGTTTTCTGTGAAAATGATCTCAAAATTTCGCATTTTCAAAAACGCTCAAACTCCATTTGCTCAAAAATGACTCCAAATTTTTTCTTCAAACTTTTCCAACAGGTAGTGGTAATGACACTATTTAACATGACGTAAAGTTCATTTTGGTGTATTCTTTTGTTTTTCAAAAATTACACAAACGTAATTTTTTTAAATATCTCTCACGCCGTTAATACGCACATTTCAATGGATTTGTATATGTTATTCAATTTGTGAGTGGAAGTTCTTCAAATTACTTCAAATGAACTTTTTCGAAAACTCAATAGATTCCTGTGAAAAAGAGCTTCAAATTTCCCATTTACAGTTATGCTTAGTTTTAGTTGTTTTAGTGTTCTTTAATATTCTTAAAATAATATTTAAGTTCTACTATTTGGAAACCGAAAAGTTGAGAAAATTTTTAAAAAATGTACTCTGGGCGGCGATAGATGGCAGCTGTCGGGAACGAAGTGCAAGACTGTACAGTACCAGTCCACACCAAGGAAAGTAGAAAACTTTACTTCGAGAAAGTCTGTGCCATTCTGTGGGAAGCCTTTTCATAATTTGCTCATAGACACTTCCAAAATTTTTTCTTTAAATTTCTTTTAAGCGTAGAGTAAAATACACTTATAAGGGTGACATAGGTCCTATTTTGACAGTTAACTCTGTATTTTGGAAAATTGCAAAACTGAATTTTTTCGGCGACTTTCTACAACTATAAAATTGGAGATAGAGATTTTTCCTACGAATGAAACTAATTGCCCATAAATAGTTCTTTCATTAAGGTCAGGTAGACATTTTTGGAAATTTTAGTAGTTTTCGTGCAATAGAGCGTGAAATATTTGCAATTTTAAAAAAGTTAAAAAAACAAGATTTTCTCAAATATGGCTACAAATTTTTTCTTTTAATTTTTCATTGGTGTAGTACAAAATGCACCTTATTTGATGACATAAACACCATATTGCTCTTCTTTTTTGTTTGTTCAAAAATTACAAAAATTAATTCTTTTTTACTAGTCTATCTTGTCGGTAATATGTACATTAGAAGCAATTTCTTTACATTATTATATATATATATATATATATATATATATATATATATATATATATATATATATATATATATATATATATATATTGTAACGCCTCCACTCGTGGAAACGCCCTGATAGAATGCTCTTTCGAGCTTGAATATCTCGGGGGCAGGATCTTTTGGGGTATGAGAAAGTTACACACCCAGACACAAAATTAGATAAAATAACAGTATATTCTGTAATATGGCATGAGAAATTGTTCACACTTAACATTCAAGTTCAGAATTGAATCAAAATTTACAACACAACACAAAATTTACTTAACAATGTGCTCGCTATATCGAGTCTGATTCTCCTATCACCCGTGCACGGTTTTGCTAAGTTATGAACTTAATTGAAACTAAATTTTCCCATACTCCTGGGATTAAACACAATCACTCGTTATTCAAGATCTTATTGCTACATTACATTAAGTATTTCCTCGTTAGCAAATTTTATACAATAAAATGAGGAACTCTAATAAAAATTCACACAGTTTCTAGATCGAGTTCTATTGCAAGTATTACCGCTGTACAAGGTAAATTTATGCTGTCGTGATACAAATCTCAGTTGATTTTACAAAGTTTTAATGGTCTGGTTCTTCATTTCACTCCTTCCAAAATACGGTCTCCCACTCTGGTTTACTCAGTTACAAATTACCTTTGCCACCGCCCAAGGCCCCGGGTTACGCACCGCCGTCGCGTCGAAGTAGCTGCACACCTGCCAGCCGCGCCGCCACTCGCGTTTCCCAATGCCCTCGAAGCCGTCTCCGCAGTCCGTTACCAGATTTTCGCACCAGTCTTCTAAGCTCTCGCCACCAGATCCAGGACACATGCACGCGTACTGCTCCGTCCCTCGCGTGTGTTACAGCACGTGTCGCTCCCACCAGCGCGTTGACTATGATATTGTTCACAATCACGTTTATTTTACTTTATGCGGCCTCGTTATCATATTAACTTGCTGCCTTTTCGCCGCCTCAATGTTGCAACGTTTTCTTCCACTATTACTCGCGATAATCTCTACGACTCCGCGTCTTGACTACAGAGGAATACCTCGCTCGTCGCCGCCTAGCTCTAGAAAAACTAGTACCTCGCTCGTCGCCGTCCAAATCGAGAAGAGGGCAGCTTTTCGCCGCTCCGCCGTATAAATGCGGCCCTGACGTCATAGAACCCCTATGCCGCGCCGCCCCTCCGTTGAAATTACCCCGCCGCTGCTTCTGGCCGCCACCTCCAGGTCGCGCCTTTTCTCTTCCGTGCTGCTCTTGCGATGTTATTTATTCACTCCTTCCACAATCTAAGATGCGTGGGTGCCGTGTGAGTTAGTGGCCAGGCCACGAACGTCACAAAATATATATATATATATATATATATATATATATATATATATATATATATATATATAAAGTGAATGAGCTTTAATGATGTCATAAAGTTTCTCGAAATTTCAACCGTAAAAATGAGCTCAAAATTCTGCGTTTTCAGAAATGCACAAACGCGGTTTTTTCAAAAATGGCTTTAAATTTTTTCTTCAAAATTTTCCAATGGATAGTGGTAATGGCACTGTTTAATATGACGGAAAGTTCATTTTGATGTATTCTTTTGTTTTTTCAAAAATTACACAAATGTAATTTTTTGAACCATCTCTCATACCGTTAAGAGGCACATTTCCATCTATTTGTATACATTATATTTTTGAGTGGACATGCTTCAAATGACTTCAAATTAAGGTCTGAAAACTCCATAGATTCCTGTGAAAAAGAGCTGCAAATTTCGCATTTACAGTAATGTGTAATCACCATTTTTTTTAAAAATGGCTTCAAAATTTTTATTGAATATTTATATTTTGGACGAGGTTTTACTCTTCTTTAATATTCTTGAAGTCATGTTTCGGGTCTACTATTAAGTAACTGAAAAGTTGAGAAAATGTCAAGAAAATGTACTGTCGGTGATGATAGATGGCAGCTGGCCAGAGAATGGAGCAAGATCTTAGAGCCAGTTTACACCAAGGAAATTAGAAAAAAGTGAGAATGAG